>CM061223.1:11594720-11637468 GCA_030844895.1 Ambrosia x helenae
TGTTGTTAGTCCCGATGGCGATCATATGTCTTCCCTTAAGTGGTTCTATCAACATCTTTTTGTTCTCCCCTTTGGAAAAGGGGGAGGGGCTGGTTGGGAAGACACTTGAAACGCGTCAAGCACACCTGTGCAGAAACATTTATAAGTTGAGTGATAATAAGGGGATGTTGGCGGCACTCTCTGCCAGTGTGAAATGTACTTCTTTTGTGCTATGCTTGAGGAGCTCTCACATGGGAGAGCTTGACTACGTGTTTGAGTTCTTTTGGCCCCAAAGTCGTAACCACTTGGCCTTGATGGAGGCTTTGATATTGACACTAAGGAGTATCTGCCAAGTTTCAAGTATGCTTCTTCTGGTGCACAACTTGGTGATGAATTACTTTTTGTAGATGTTGAGAACTTTTCTTCTGGGAGCAACCCTGTCAAGATTTTCCTAAAACTGAATTATTAGAATCGCCTAAAGCATTAGAAGAAACAAGGTCAACGAGGGGCATGAAGAGAAAATCCAGTGAGGGTCAAAGTGAGTTGAATGAAGCATATCGATATCCCTTAACCAGCGTCAATGATCCAAGAGATGAGGATGACGTTGATGATGATGATCTAGTCATTGTAGCAGTTTATAAAGTTGTTTCCTGTTTATTCTTTCTCCCAAGCTCAACTACATTTGAAAGCTTAATGGAGAAAGTTAACCAGGAGTTTGAGTTGAATCCAGCTGGTACCTACAAGATCAAGTACCAAGTACATCCAGGGGAATGGTATAGTCTAACGGATGGCACATGCTTAAAGAGCTGCATTTCATCATATCGGACATCAAAGAACATTGATCACATTAAGTTATTGGTGCTTGCGGTGTAGAAGTAAAAGGAATATGTCTTTTTTCAGGAATTGTTTTTAAAAGTTCAACACTCGATAACTCATAAAACATACTTCTAATTCTACGTATGCACATCTTACTCGAGTGAAGTCTCTGTACAATTTTGTCAGTTCCTCAAGACATTTTAAAATTGTGATGTGAACCTAAAAAAACCCAACCAAATCGTATCGAATGATATGTCATGATGATGATTGAGTTAAGAGGCGTATCAAATATCACTTATCAGCTAGAAATTTACCTAGTGTCTAAGAATCATAGGCTATATCTAAACAGCTTAGCAACCTTTATAATCAATGTTACTAGCAACACCAATCAAAATACAAAAAAATTAGATTATTACCAAACTGACTACATCTGTGAATATATATGTAGTTAGCGGGTTTTATATGTAATATTAGGTTCAAAATCATATATACTATTTTAACATGATTACTGAGTTGTCTAGACATGATTAATGAATTACCTGAACACATTGTTTTTTTTTTTTTTCTAAATGAACAAAACCCACTAAAGATTTTTTTCGTTTTTTGTATAGCACTATGGTGCTCATTGAAAATAAAATAATACGCTCGTTAATTAGGTGTATATTTTTATATAAAAATGTCGTATATAAAATATAAAAGTTAATAACGTTTAAAAATGTGGGGGAAGTGCATGTGTCATTCACATGAGAGAGAAAAAGAATTTTAGGGAGATATCAATTGGTGTGAACCCTCATACATGAGAGTGAAAATATAGTAATTTTTAAACGTAATATATGAACGGGAAGCTATTGTGAATGCTCTAACTTGTGTTAATTATGTTACATTTTTTTAGTTTATATAAAATGATCATTCCTACCGTTTAAAATGTATTATCACATAGCCATTTGTGTAGTATTTTTTCCGCACAATAAGCTTTTGTTTAAGAGCATTAGGCAGCCCCATTTGTGTGGTTAAAATTAACATATTAAATAAAACACTAGTCTAACTATATCAAATATAAAGGAGAATCAAGAGATTATCTTATTAATAATTTTTTGGGATTACAAGTGTAACAATGGATGATTACGATTAGGTAGTATTCAACCGGTGGGTTTCCGTCAACAATCACGAGTATATGAGTATGTGTTTTTTCTCTATAGAGCTGACCCTTCTTCTATGGGAAGAAAGGGTATCTATATGAGAGTTTTCTCGTGCTTATTGGCTGATCTTCATTGCCAACTCATGCTGCGTGGATCCCACTTCTACTAACCATTATAGAATTTAGAGGAATGCGTACGTGTTCCTCCTGATATTGGTTAGATGTAACTGTCACTTGTCCTTGTCCTTGTCATTCTTTTATGTCGTCACCTGATTAGGAAGAGAATCATGGTGCAAGGCGTCTTCCATTCTGATTTGTCAGATGTCCCTGTCGTCTTGTCCTTTTTGTCTCCTTGTACCTGACAGGTCCTAGGTGGCGTGTGGGCTCCATGGATCCTTTCTTTCATCATTCTATATCATTCTATTGGTTTTGACGTGTGCGTGCCTGCCCCTGGGTAGGTCCAGGTAAATAATCTCTTCAAATATATAAAACAATTCATCTCCCTCTAATAATAAGATGGAGACACATGAAAAGAGATCAAATATAACATCGAAGTTGATATTGCTAGATTTGCATATGAATGGGAGCCAAAACAACATTGTCCCACTCAAATTTCAATCCCCACGTCCACATCCACTTCTTTCCATTTTTTCTATTCAATGTTAATTTCTATTTTTAGAATCTGGTTGTTTTATATTTGAAAAGATAACAGAAAGAACAAAATGTTGGGAAATGTTTGCAGAAAAATGCATGGTTTGTAATGAAATAGTTGATGATGAAGATGAGACATCATATGCTGCAGCTGATGGAGTTTGGTTTCATAATCAATGTTTTTAAATGCAGCCAATGTGATGAACATCTTTCGGTATTTTCTCTAATCCTTCGACCCGTTTAGATCATAGTTATTATTTGACAGGGTTCTTGATATTTTTTGTTATATATAAACTACATACATTCAATCGATGAAGAATAAAACGAAAAATGAAAAATCGCTTTGTTAGGTCATCGGCTGATCGATAAGCTCCATTGGGGTTTGCATTCTCAATTTCTCATGATCATCACAATTAATTTCAAACTTATTTTTATCAAAATCTAGTAACAAACATTATAACTATAGATGTTTATATATTTTGATCCATGTAGTTATAATTATAATTAACTTTTTCTTTTTTATATCTTTTAGGAAAACAATTACTCCTTATCAGATGGAATCTTGTATTGCAAACCTCATTTTGATGAAAAACTTAGGAAAAATAGAAGGCTTCCAAGAGGCATATGTGAGTTTTTTCTTACCTTAAATTCTACAAAACTAAATATGATTCTCTTTCGTTTTTTATTTAACTTTTTTTTTATCTAACTTGTGTTTTTTCTTGTGGTGACAAGCTTTGCCTAAACCACGTGATTTGGTATGACCGAATTACTAACTTTAAATTTATATAAACAAGAGTATGCAGTTTTAATATTCTAAAAATATAACATCTGTAATCAGCAAAAGAAGTCTAGCAAACTCTCTTCCATCTTCTTCAAGGCTCGATCAAAACCAGTAGCTTCTAAACTACCACCGTCAGAAAAGGTATGTTGAGTCTGAGACTAGTTTTGGTAATATTAATTCATACATGATTGTCAATTAAAGAGTTTCCTCATATTTAAGTACCCGTTACTCATTAAATGTTTGGATTTTCATTAATACCCAATATACGATCTTAGACTCACCTAAAACTAACTACAAATATTAAAAGGTTAGACAGACAAACACCACTGACATGTCATATTGTCATACAGGTCATTATTGGCCATATGACATGGAGAAAATGGCAATATGTGCTATTATTGCATGGCAAAAAAATTGACATGTGGATCGTATTAGGGCAAACCATACAACTCATATGGTGTATTGACTAACAATAAATGAGTAATGTGATTACTAATAAAGTCGTATGGTCTTTATGAAACGTGACCTCACCAAAAGGCAAATGAAACGTGTTGGTCTCGTGGCACCATCTTTCCACTAAGGCGGATATCAAGCTACTGTAACCCATCTATTTTCACACATGATTACACCAGCAAAGCCAGCCAAATGTATGTCCGTAACTTTTGCGAGCATGGGATTTTGACGAATGAAATTCCAAAACTTCTCGTTACCTCTTCTAACTCGTAGTAAAGCCTCATCTTCAATAATGTGGGGTTAGAAAAAATATAATCCACTCTATGCTCTCCCCTTCCGCTAAGAAACAATAAATTGTTGTTTACTAGTCCACTGGTGTAATGAGTAGCCATTACAAATGACGATTCGTTAGAAATTAAAAATAACTTTTTAAGGGTGATGAATATGTGTCGAACCGATTTTCAAATTATGATGGTGAAAGCCGAACGTTTGAACATATATTTATAAGGAGTGCAAAAAGGGAAAAAAAAAAAACTCGTGTATTAGCAGGAAAGTTGTAAGCTTTTTCCATTTGAAATGACAATTGATCAGGAAGTGTGTAACCTTTTTCCATTTGAAATGGCAATGAAGAAAAAGGTGTCATAATTGCAATTTCTAACAGAGACTTGTATAATGCTTCCAAAAACATTCTCTGTCTACCAACTTAAACAATCTGATCACCTAGCCTTGAAAGATAAATCGTCATTACTAATGGTGAGGAGCACTAGTTGTGAAAAAGTTCAAGGAGATAACACTATTCTTTAAAAAAAAAAACCTCTAGTTAATTGGAATTAAGACAAAATCACATATAAGTAGATTTAAAACCTAACAAAAAAATTAGTAAAAGAATGGTCTATTAGGTTTTAACCAATTTAGAGACCCATTCTATTACCATTTATATATAAAAGTTTATATGTGGTGCAACATTTTTTTTCTTCTCTTATAGACCCTAGAGAGCCTCCGAATTCTCAGGGATGACCCCGCACAAACCCATTATAATTATCATTTCACACTATGATATACGTTTCAAACATTTCAAATTCAATACATGTTGACTTGGTTTGAGTTGTTGACTCATGTGTCTTATATAACCTTGTCAGAAAAAACTACCAAAGACAATTTCAAACACAAATGTTGGTGGTGCTTATACTTCAGATCATCTTACAACCATCAATGAAACCCATATTTCTTCTGGTGCCGATGACCAACTAGATCAAATCAATGTAATGAATCTCTTCATGCAGAATCCGGCTTTACACGTGTTATTGGCCGAAGTTTCAAATCAAACAGATATCAATTCACAAGATTTATTGAAAAACACGTTGGAGCAATTAACTCAAAACCCTGAAATGATGAATGCGATCAACCAACTTGGTATGCAGATGGAGGGTAACCAAGATCTAGGTAGTATGTTTGCATCCATGAGTTGCTCCAATGGCGGTGGAGACCTTGATATGTCATTAATGTTTCAACAGATGATGCCCTTGTTTTCTCAAGATGCAAGTTCAAGATTATTGGATCAAGATCGACCCAAGAAACATGAGCGTCTTCGTCGTTCCTATAGTGATACTACAAGCATTAACACTTTATCAATGGATTGTCAGGTTTGTAAAAGATAAGCAGAAAGTTTATGCACACCTAAGGATCTGTCTGATTAAGTGCTGATATTAAGAGAGTCTGAATGGTTCAACACACCTTATTAGCTGAATGGTTAAGAGCTTAATGGAACCATTCAGATGTTTTTTTTAAACAAACACTCTTAATGCTGAATGATTAAGAGCTGAATGAATAAGAAGTTTATTAAGAGGCTAACAAACACCCCCTAAGTGTTCTTGAAAATGTATGCCTTAAAAATTGTGATGAAATTTTGCATGTTTTCAGATGAATATCAAAGAAGCGGCTCGAAAAATCAACGAGGAGTACTCGGCTCTAGATATCTTCTCGTCTATAGTTGAATCTGCTGCTCTTTTGGATGATAATGTTTATGATGTATACGGTCTTGCTGACTTATGTTCAGAAGAGGAACTTGCTGAGGTTTTGCCTTATCTCCTTTATGGATCATAGAAGAAACAATTTGTTTGTTTCATTCAATACTGTGTGATATTTGCAGGAATTTGTGGTGATGTTAAAGCGAGATGTTTGTCGACGACTTGGAAAGAGATATGATCGGTGTACTTCTGTTTCTTGACGCTTGTAATTTCCTTATTTTTATCGGCAAATTTTTTTAGCGAAATCGGTTGAGATTGTATATTTGGACTTGTTGATATTTAATGATATGTAAACACATATATGTTATGAAATGGGTGGCCTAAACGCACCCCCTCTTTCTACTTTTTACACCCCTTTTCCTAAAAAATCACATTAAATCTTGTCATATTTTCCCCCTTTACAAATCAATATTTTTAAAATGTTTTTTTTTGTCTTTTTTTAAGTTAATAAACATATTTCGTATGAATATATTAATGATGTTTTAAAAAACACGTTTATGTAGTAAAAAAAACGATGAAAAAATGCCACTTCAAATTAAGGTGATGAAAGGCAAGACGTTTGTTGTTGGCTAAAGAATGGACTTGGTATTTTACATGCAACAAATGGCTTTATGTACATGGAGAAAATGGCAATATGTGCTAGTATTGCATGGCAAAAAAATTGACATGTGGATCGTATTAGGGCCAAACCATACAACTCAGATGGCGTATTGACTAACAATAAAATGAGTAATGTGATTATTAATAAAGTCTTATGGTCTTTATGAAACGTGACCTCACCAAAAGGCATATGAAACATGTTGGTCTCAGGGCACCATCTTTCCACTAAGGTGATATCAAGCTACTGTAACCCATCTATTTTCACACTTGATTACACCAGCAAAGCCAGCCAAATGTATGTAATCCGTAACTTTTGCGAGAATGGGATTTTGACGAATGAAATTCCAAAACTTCTCGTTACCTCTTCTAACTCGTAGTAAAGCCTCATCTTCAATAATGTGTGGAGCACTAGTGAAAAAGTTAAAGGAGATAACACTATTCTTGAAAAAAAAACCTCTAGGTAATTGGAATTAAAACAAAATCACATATAAGTAGGTTTAAAACCTAACAAAAAAATTAGTAAAAGAATAGTCTATTAGGTTTTAACCAATTTAGAGACCCATTCTATTATTACCATTTATATATATGTATGTATATATATGTAGAGGATCCTGTAGGAAAATTGGTTTGTGTGAGAAGTGTGAGAAAAATTAAAAATTGACATTTAGCCATTATGTTTTTGATTTTGGAATGATGTTTTGGATTATTTTGACTTGAAAAACACTTAACACAACAATATACAAACATTTAAAACACAATCCAATGTATTAAAGTCATTAAGTTTAAATTACAGATAAAACACCATAGTAACTAATTAAAACACTCTGCTTAAATGTTCTTGACATAGTGTTTTAAGTTTTAAGCCTAAAATACATTGTTTTCGGTTAATAATTGTTATGTTTGGTGTTTTTCTAAGCAAAACAATCCAAAACATCATGAATACGTCCAAAACAATGATGCATACATATCAATTTTTAATCCTTTTCACACAATCCAATTTTCCTACAGGAACCCTACCCTATATATATAAGTTTATATATGGTGGAGCATTTTTTTTTCGTCTCTTATAGAACCCAGAGAGCCTCCGAATTCTTAGGGATGGCCCTGCACAAACCCATTATAATTATCATTTTCATACTATGATATACGTCTCAAACATTTCGAATTCAATACATGTTGACTTGGTTTGAGTTGTTGACTCATGTGTCTTATATAACCTTGTCAGAAAAAACTACCGAAGACAATTTCAAACACAAATGTTGGTGGTGCTTTATACTTCAGATCATCTTACAACCATCAATGAAACCCATATTTCTTCTGGTGCTGATGACCAACTAGATCAAATCAATGTAATGAATCTCTTCATGCAGAATCCGGCTTTACACGCGTTATTGGCCGACATTTCAAATCAAACAGATATTAATTCACAAGATTTATTGAAAAACACGTTGGAGCAATTAACTCAAAACCCTGAAATGATGAATGCGATCAACCAACTTGGTATGCAGATGGAGGGTAATCAAGATCTAGGTAGTATGTTTGCATCCATGAGTTGCTCTAATGGCGGTGGAGACCTTGATATGTCATTAATGTTTCAACAGATGATGCCCTTGTTTTCTCAAGATACAAGTTCAAGATTACTAGATCAAGATCGACCATAGAAACACGATCGTCTTCGTCGTTCCTATAGTGATACTACAAGCATTAACACTTTATCAATGGATTGTCAAGTTTGTAAAAGATAAGCAGAAAGTTTGTGCACACCTAAGGATCTGTCTGATTAAGTGCTGATATTAAGAGAGGCTGAATGGTTCAACACACCTTATTAGCTGAATGGTTAAGAGCTTAATGGAACCAGTCAGATGTTTTTTTTAGTTGAAACAAACACTCTTAATGCTGAATGATTAAGAGCTGAATGATTAAGAGGTTTATTAAGAAACTAACAAACACCCCTAAATGTTCTTGAAAATGTATGCCTTAAAAATTGTGATGAAATTTTGCATGTTTTCAGATGAATATCAAAGAAGCGGCTCGAAAAATCAACGAGGAGTACTCGACTCTAGATATCTTCTCGTATATGGTTGAATCTGCTGCTCTTTTGGATGATAATGTTTATGATGTATACAGTCTTGCTGACTTATGTTCAGAAGAGGAAATTGCCGAGGTTTTGCCTTATCTCCTTTATGGATCATAGAAGAAACGTTTTTTTTTTGTTTTCATTCAATAGTGTGTGAGATTTGCAGGAATTTGTGGTGATGTTAAAGCGGGATGTTTGTCGACGACTTGGAAAGAGATATGATCGTTGTACTTCTATTTCTTGACGCTTGTAATTTCCTTATTTTTTATCGGCAAATTTTTTTTTTAGCGAAATCGGTTTGAGATTGTATATTTGGACTTGTTGATATTTAATGCTATATAAATACATATATGTTATGAAAGGGGTAGACTAAATGCACCCTCTCTTTTTACTTTTTACACCTCCTTTCCTAAAAAATCACATTAAAACTTGTCATATTTCCCCCTTTACAAATCAATATTTTTAAAATCGTTTTTTTTCTTTTTTAAGTTAATAAACATCTTTCGTATGAATATATTAATGATGTTTAAAAAAAACACGTTTATGTAGTAAAAAAACAATGAAAAAATGCCACTTCAAAGTTAAGGTGATGAAAGGCAAAACGTTTGTGTTGTTGGCTAAAGAATGTACTTGGTATTTTACACGCTACAAATGGTTTTCTCTACATGGATTTTGATCTTATTTCATGGAGTATTGATAAAGTAAAGAAGTGAGTTGAAAATCTTTTATTATATTTTGTTGTCCTTTTTTATTAAATTTTCATAATAACATGATCATAATTCTGATGAAAGTTTGTTTGAGGAAGGAGGTAACTATGAGAGAAAAAACAGAGTGAAACTTTAAGAAGGCTTATATTGTTTGTCCACCTGCAAGTTCAAAAAAAGTTCCTTCATTCTATATCAACATTCACCACGTATGAGATTTTTCGTTCGCAATTTCAATGTTTCTTTTATTTTGTTTTGATTAGACTGCGTTCTTTTATGCCCAAATATGATTAATCAGCTAAAAACACTGAAAAATCCTACTTCAAAATTAAAGTGACTCGCTTCATTTTAAACAAGTTTAAGAAAAGTTGTTTTCTTTTTTTTTAAATAACAAAAAAAGTTTTCTTTTTTAGAAAACATTAAAAGAGACAAAGGATAATAATAATAATAATAATAATAATAATAACAATAATAATAATAATAATGAAATGAAAAAAAAAACTCATCATCATCATACTCAGTTAATCCCATCTATAGCATAGCTAAGGTAGGGTCTGAGGAGGGTAAGATGTAGACAACCTTACCTCTACCCGTAAGAATAGAGAGGTTGCTTCCAGTGAGACCCCCGGCTCGATGTGGTTTGGTATCAAGCCTTGGACATAAGGCACATAACACTTAGCAATCGGAACAAACCCGATCGGTGCATGTACCCCTTTGTCTTTTGCCTATCAACACCACCACATGATGCATGATTAACCGTCCGTCGTTTTTAACGTTATTTTCACGAAATTAGTAAAATAACGTTAAAACTAGTGCAACTTTACTTTTGCCCCCCCGAGGGCCACACATATATACATTATATGCGCACACCGTAAGTGGGGCGTTAAATGAAAAAAAACTAAAAGGTTTAAAATGTATAAATGTGAAAGTTGAGGGACAGAGTACATTCAGTAAAAACAAAGAAAAATGGAGTGTATTTAGCATTATGAAAAATTCTAAATTTTTTAGAAATCTTTGTTTCCATCTCAAATGGCATACAAAATTTACACTTTTTGCTGCTAAAGATGAGCTAATTTTGATAGTTATGACTAAATGGAGGAGTTTATGTTTGAAACATTAATTGGTGAACATTAAATGGAATTATGATTTTGATTCCAAAAAGAGTGAATAGCCAAAATAGTCCTTGAAGTTTACACACTTTTGCTAGATCTATTCAAAAGGTTTTTTTTTTCCCTCAACTGAATCAGTGAAGTTTCAAAACTATTCAAGATCCATCCATTTATCTAACTTTGTTAAAAACTAACCTTAGCTCAGAGGTACTTTTGTCATCTCTTTCAAATCTAACCACAATGGTATGTACAATTATTTAGCTAACAAAAATTGAACAAGCATTTTGAGCCATGACTGAACCTATCTTCTCATGTGAGAGGGCTTGAAATTTAACATAATTTTTTTTTGTGAAGTTGGTGTTTGAATTTTTGTACCAGCATCCCCTCTACCAACCCCTGTAATCACCACCGCCATCACGAGCCCCAAAATCTGCACCCCTCCACGTGCCATAGCCGTCATCACCAGCCCCAAATTGATATGAAACCCCCAAAAACTCAGTCACCACTTTGTTTAATAAACCCGAAAATTTTTGAAGTTGATGTTAGGGTTTTTGGTGGAGGATGGCGATGGTGATGGAATCTAATTTTTTGTTGTGCTATTTAATATTATATGCAGTAGCAACTGGAGGTGATTTTTATTAAATTAAATAGAGTAAATTACTAAAACCGTCCCTGTGGTTTAGGCCAATATGCTTGTCTAGTCCAATATTTTAAAAATTGCATGAACACTCTTTGATCTTTCAGAAAATAGGCCTAAACAGTTCGAACAACTTAACCCAGTTAACTTTTCTCCGTTAACTCAGGGGCATTTTCGTCCGATCGTCTAAAATTTTATAACCAGTCTTCCCTCACTCTCCCATCTCCTTTATAAGTTGTTTCCCTCCATTTTTTTCCCTCCACCTCCACACTTCTTCTTTGATTTCCCTCCAAACACACACACAAATGGAAATTCAGCAACATAAGAAGAGGAAGATGACACAATGGGTTGTACGAACTGGGGAAGACGAAGTCAATCTTGAAGAACAGTACGATAAGTCAATCGATCCACATCTTACATTTAAACCCACTGTTTATTAAACAAGCTGAAAATTAAAAAAAAATTGACGTGCAAGCTGAAAATTTGTCTATGTAAGCTGAAAATTTGGTTATGCAAGCTGAAAATTTGGTAATCTATTTGATTTGGATTTTAGTAATCTGTTTGACTTGGTAATCTGTTTTCACTAGGTAAGCTCCAAAGAACAGAACTAGTGTGTAAGCTGAGTACATTGCACCTTGTGAAAATCCTAATGAAAGTCCTGTTATTTGTGATCTTTTTATGGAAGTTGATTTGGGTTTTTAGTAAAGCTTGGTTGAATGATTGAACTATCTTTTCTTGTGTAGCAAAGGTTGCTACTTGTCTTATGTTTGATATTGCACCTGATGTTATGCTACTGGCTTTGTTATAAGAATTGTTATTGATCATAATATGCAAGCTGAAATTTTGGTTAACAATAAAAAATGCAGGTCACTCTATCGAAACATTTTCAATTAAAATTCATCATGGTGAGGAGTTTACTGATCCAACAGAAGTAAATGTGATGTAAGTTAACGAGAAGGTTAACTACATTGATAAGGTGAACTCTGATTATTTTTCTACAATCACCTTGTATGACATGCTGGTGGAACTTGGTTATTATCAGAATGCCGACTTTAGGTTTTTCTATAGGCTGCCTAGTGAACGCTTGGGACAGGGTTTAATACCACTGTTAAATGACAGTAATGTGCGCATGTTGAACAAGATTGTTGAAACTGAGAAATCAATTGATATTATATGTTAAGCATATTGATCCTGACTATGATGCATTAAAAAACGGACTTGTCTTTCATCAGCTTTGGCATGAGCAGGTTTGGCAATAGGTAGAGGATGATCCTTTTGAGCAGGTTGAGAATGATCCATTTGAGCAGGTTAAGAAAGAGGTTGAGCATGATGACCCAATTGCAGATATTGATCCAGATGTGTTTGAAGCAGGCATTTAATTATCGCAACACAGAGGCAGATGATGATTGGTACCATGATCCATATGAAGGGGAGTATGATCCATTATATTCACCCTACTTTTCAGATGATGACTGTCATTAGAAGTAGGTAGGTATGTTAGTAGGTTAAGATCATAGTAGTTAAGTCTTTTGGTATGATAAGCAATGGTAAGTTGATGTGGTATGTAAACTGATGGCTTGAACTTTATGCTTTTGTATGTAAAATGTGGTTTGGTTATAGATATGTGTAAAATGTGGTTTGGCTATATTAGTGTAACGCCCAAAAATCATTTATTTATCATAATCTTGTTAAAGCGAATAATAGGAGAGTTACTAACCGATCACATGACGAAGAAATATTAGTATATCCATCTTGGCCTAGTGACTAAGTTAAATTCGTTAATATCTTGGCCTAACTAACCACATAATACTAGCTTGCTTAGTGCCATAATAATACAATCATAGTTGTTAACTAGAGGGGCCAATCTTGACAACTTCCTAAAGTGAATATTATTATTATTAAAAAAAATGAGGGATGGACCTCATATGCAGGGAATCGATTTCCCCAAACAAAACACACACACAAACACACACTTAAACCTAGAACTCAAGATCAAGTCCAATCCAAGGCTAAATCAAAGGATTATTGCTTGCATTTGGCCTGAATCAGGTCATCTAAGCTTGACAATCATCTAGGTAACATCTATTTGGCTTTAATTGTTGATTTGTGTCATAGATGGATATGTGATATTTGTGGGTTATTAAAAAAACGTGGAATTGGGAGTTCATAGAGGTTTCTCTAGTATAAGGGTGACTCAATATAAGCTAAATAGTGTGAATTTGGTGAAATACTTGCATGATGAAGGATTCATAAGAATGCTTAAGAGTAGAAATCATGGGTTATGGATAAATTGGTAAGAATTGCTCTAAAAACTAGAAAGAGATTATCTATGTTATAATCATGAGTGAAATCCTTGCTTTTAATGTTAAATGTATACTATGGGTGTTGTAATTGAGACTAAAATGGATCAAGGAGTCCTTGAAGCCATGTAAATAACTTCGGTTAAAAAGGCGCCTACAAGGTGTTTGATGAAACACCTCAAAGAAACCCGATTTCATTTGAGGCTACATTCTTGTGATAAAAACTTGTATGAATATGTACAAATATGCCTATGAGTAAGTACCTAAATGTATGTGTGCAATACTCATCTAGGTGCAAAGCTTGAGTCCACGGGAAGCCACTCGGGTAAGGATTTGAAGCTAAAAGGGGTCAACTAAGGTAAGTCATAACTATGACTTTAAAAATATCTATATATGCATACTTAGGAGGGTATAACTATGAAGATGTCATGTAAATTAAGGCACTATTGTAATTCCCAAGAAGCATGAAAATCTTGTATAAAAACCATGTCGCGAGTCATAAAGGCCGCGCGAGTAAGACCAAGAGAAATGGCACATGTGGCCATGGACACGAGGCATCGGTACCACGGTAAAAATGGTTTGGGCGGAAATCACTTTGTCAAGTCGAGGCTTGACTAGTTAAGTGTTATTCACAATTAAAAACTCGGGAATCATAAAATTTCATGTTTTCAACTTGTTCAAATCTTAACGGGTCAGGTTAAAGATGGGTATGTTAATCATGGTTAATGTGTTAGAAACCAAACAAGGAATTACATTTGAGATTTAAACATGTATGAGATACGTATTATGACCCATAAACGAGTTTTAAGAAGCCCCAAAAATGGTCTTGAAATTGGGGGGGAAATGCAGCCAAAAACCATGAAATTTGGCTAATACTTGGAAGGAACAAATTTTGCCAGATCTAGAAACTTTCTGCCCAACATAGGCTGCCCGCGCCCCATGAAGAACTCCTCATGGTGCGCGAGGAGAAGGTGAGCTCCCCACACCCCATGAGGAGTTCCTCATGGGGCGCGAGGGGGTATCAGGTCAAGGAAAATTCGTTTTTCTTACATTTAAGCCCCAAACTTGATTTCTAATGATTTTTTTATGGGTTTGAAGTAGGTAATCGGTATCGCAGATAACGGATGATGATCACGTAATGGAACAAGAACCGAACGCACAAGACTCATCTGCTTCCGCAACGTTTAAATTAATCTATTAAAACTTGTTTATTTTTAAAGCATTTTGTTATCATGTTTAACAC
This sequence comes from Ambrosia x helenae, assembly GCA_030844895.1. Lineage (NCBI taxonomy): Eukaryota > Viridiplantae > Streptophyta > Magnoliopsida > Asterales > Asteraceae > Ambrosia > Ambrosia x helenae. The sequence continues at coordinate 11,609,236 of CM061223.1, forward strand.
TAACTCTACTCTACGTATGTTTTGGAATGTGATGCGTATAAACTAAATGTTGGTGTATTATGTAAACTATGCAAAGTTTTGAATTAGTATTTCCAAACCAAGTAAATTACATGTAAATTATCGCTTAATTACCCAAATGGGTCATAGAGAGGCTGCATATACACACAGAATATGCAAAAGTGTGCTTCCAAATGGGTCAAACAGAGCCTACATATTTGTCTGCATGTATGCAACAGTTCATTTCCCAATGGGCTGCATATATAGCCTGCAAATATGCAGTAGTTGACCTGTAGTTGACCTGCATATATGTGTGCAAATATGGGCTAGACCTGCAGTTAACACACAACATACAAAATTGCATACACACACACACAACATAAAGCAGTTAACACATCACACAAAACTGCAGTTGACTTCTAAATGGGCTGGACCTGCAGTTGACTTCCAAATGGGTCTGGGTTAGCAATTGACTTATAAATATTCTACTGCCAACATAAAGCAGTTAACACAACATACAAAACTCCATAGACACATAACATATCCATAAAATTTAAAAGTCAACATATCCGAATTTAAAAGTCAACATAACCTACTAACTAGAAGGGCCACTGTCTTTCTTCCTCTTCCTGTTGCAAGTTCTCTTGATCTCCTTCCACTGACCATACCATAATCTAACATCCCTCAAACATTGACCAAAGTAAAGTTAGGAGGTCTAAATGACCTTTTAAAACCATTAACATAACCTACCACTACATAAAGGTCACATTGTCATTCCACAAGTACTTAAACTACAACAAACCATTAACATAACCTACTACTACGCAAAGTATAATCTTTTAAAACCTTTAAAACCTCCAAATCCCCAAATAATTTGCAATTTTGCTCATCCCGCATTGGATGAGAAAGAAACCTTAGATGAAATGACCCCTTTGTGTAAATAACTATAGGTCTAAACTAAACAAGATCATAAACAAGACAAACACAAAAATATATCAACAAAAATGGTGACTAAAATCTTATTAACCCAAACCAAAAGTTACCAAACAAGAACCCTGGATCATCTCTACAATCATATAGATCTTAAATCAATATAAAGTCTTAAACAATTGATTATTTAGATTAGTTGTTAATAAGAAACAATAACATAAACATACAACCAAATACAGAGATCAAGACACAGGGATGAAACCCTAGATAATGAGTGATGAAACCCTAGACAATGAGAGAGAATAATATAGACGATAAAAGAAAAATATCTCAACTGCACATCTTTTGGAATACACCATTCCTTTTATTGGCAGACTCCTCACAAGCTGGGCTCTGGTTCTCAACCCTTGAACCTTATTAGCCCATCAGATTGGCCCATCAGGACTTAATGAGACTTCTATTTAATTAATTGGGTTGGGCCCCTAACTTCAACCTGAAGCATAAGAAACTTAAACAAAAAATATAAGTAACATTTTATTTCATAAAGCCATTTATTTTGTAAGGCCACCTGTAGTGGTTGGGTTAATGGGCGTTAATGGGATTTTGGTGTCGGTTTGGCGCCTGGTACACCCCCCCCTTGCCGTTAAACAGGCGCTAATGGGGCCCTCGTGAAATTGTTCACGCCAAATCTTTCAATCCTTCCACCAATCATATAGTCCCTTTATGTATTATTTGACCGTTAAAGAAGAAAGTAAGATAAGGAAGAAGAAAAAAAACGTAGCCATTGTTGCAGACCATTGTTGCAGACCATTGTTGCAGAGAAGAAGAAAAGAAAGATAAGGAAGAAAGACGAAAGTAAGGAAATAAAGATAGTGGTGGGCCCTTTTGGTTGGTTATTATGGTTTTTTATATTATAATTATTAATTATGGTTATTGTGGTTTTTTTTGGTGTTTTTTTATTTATGGTATTGATTAAATTTCATTTAAATTTCAAGAAAATAAAATAATAAATATCAAGTGGGTCCTACTAGGGGTTTGAACCCTTTCTGATTTCAAGCCTTTAGTGAAACCCACGTGACACTTGTCAAAAAATGCCTAAATAAGGGGCTTGAAATTTTTACACCACTACACATGGTCTAAGTCTCAACATTTGAATTATATAACCTTTTTACAAGCGCCTTTAATTCAAATGTTGAACTTAATTTGCAACATGTAAAATGTATATTTTTAACACTTTGTTTCCCAAAGAATCCATTCATTCTTGTGTAACATATATACTAAACCTTTGGCTAAGTAAAGTTATACTTTTAGTCCTTTTGGCAAAATTAAGTTAAAGGTTTGGACCTTATAGTAATATATATATTAACAAGCATTCTAACCTAGCTTGAAAAAAGCTTGGCACTAAATTAGCTCGGTTTTATTTATGATGATGTCTCAACACCGAATCATACCGCTTTATGTCCACCGCTGAAATCACCAACGTAAATAACCTAGATTTAAGTCCTTTACGGGTAGCTTAGTTGGTGAATTGACCAAAGATCTCTCTTGGAGGTCTCAGGTTTGATTCCCACGAAGGACATAATGAGAAATGATGGATGACTCATGGCCTATGGTCATGAGTTCGAGTCCTGATCTCGCCAGGTTTTACCGGTTCACTACTGTCGTGCCTTCGGGCGGGTATGTGGGTCGGGTTTTCCCTGAAAGCGGGCTGTCGGGCGGACTACGGGCTTCGTGCATCCGGGGTAGGCTGGGTTGTGCCCCTGTCTTTGCCACTGGGGGACCGCGTATGAAGTACCCGACATTGTTTAGTTGGCCGTTAAAAAAAAAACCTAGATTTAAAATTAAAAGAATGTATGGTTTGAATTTAATTATGGTAATTGATCTTTTAGTTATTTTAATCCATATTTATAAAAGATCTCTTACCATAATTATAGGGTAAACCACGTAAGAAACAGTTAATCGTTTTGCGTGCGATCTAAGTTTAATTATAATTATAAGTATAAAACTAATTATAGAAAACAAACCACCTAAAAGTAATATTGTTAGAGGTTAAGATATTGTACGAAAACAAAATCCATATTATATATGTGCTTACAAAGAAACTTGTAGTTTAAGTTTAAACATATCTAGGGCATCTCTAGTTAATATATATTGACCATTGTGCATTCAATTTCTTCACTTATATCCAACAAACATGCAGATCGTCGTGTTGATGCCCTCAAAGAATCACCATTAAGGTTAAAAATTCAACACAAGCGATCGAAACAATGTCGAACAAGATAATGAAGAAGGCCAAGACTCAAGGAAGCGGCCGCCGCGTTATGATATTCAAGAAAGATCCGGTCCGCCAGTGGTAGTTAAATTGAGGGGCTGCATGCAGACGTTCACGAGGACTACTACATGGAAATATATACCTATGGAGGTTGATGGATTGAATACAGTTGGTGATGTGAAGATGTATATTCAAGAAACTCAAGGGGTTCATGTGGATCGACAAAGACTCGTGTTTGCGGCTCATCGGCTTGATGATGAACGAAGTTTGGCTGATTGTAATGTGGGCCACCGATGTGTATTGCATCTAGTTGTACTTAAGTGATGGTTGTATGATGGGGGTGGGGGGGGGGGGGGGGGGGGGGTGTTTCGAATTAGGGTTTCATCTAAGAAGCTGTTAACGCTCTAGTTGTGACATGATCTTTAATGTTTTCCAGAAATCTGAACTAGGATTATTGATTAATTAGTGGATATATAGTGGGATTAAATTAGCAAAACACGATTACGTCATAGTTGAATGAATCTATCTAATAGGAAGAAGACAACCATGAATCTATCTAATACCAGAGTACGAGCCTATAGCTCTGATACTAATTGTGAGTCTAAAACTTCAAACACACAACAATCCGTACAATCACGTATAGAAAGTGTTTTACTCCTTTAGAAAACCCAATTCATTAACTGATTAAGGGCTGTTTGATTGATTAAGTGCTGAATCATTAAGATGGTCTGAATGGTTAAGAGCTGAATCATTCAGCATCCTTTATTAGCTTAATGGTTCAGCACTTAGAGGCTGTTTGGTAGCCTCTTAATGAGGCTCTTAACCATTCAGTGTTGAATGATTCAACATTCAGCGCGTTTGTTTCAGCCTCTAAATGGAATGATTAAGGCTGAATCATTAAGACTTAGGATGTTGCTGAACCATTAAGCACTGAATCATTAAGCACTGAACTAGGCTGAACCTTAATGAAACTCTCATACCAATGTGGGACAAGAAAACTAACCATTAAGAAATCCAACTTAATGATTCAGCACTTAACCATTCAGACCTCTTAACCATTCAGAGCTCTTAATGATTCAGCACTTAATCAACCAAACAGCCCCTTAATCATTCCATTCAGATGCTGAAACAAACAGTCTGAATGCTGAATGATTCAGACCTAAATGGTTAAGAAACTGATTAAGAGGCTACCAAACAGCTCCTAAGCTTTACATTACATAGAAAAAGAAACAAATTTGATCCTAAAGAAAAGGTAACTAACTACTCACAAACCCATAATTTTTGACTAAATAAACTAATATTGAATCTCGAGATTTCTGCCCCTATCCTCTCTCGATCTTTCCTTCTATTTTGCCCTTTTGACCAGCCTTTGTTTATTTACTTTCCTAGAATAATTCCTGCACTTCTAGTATTTATTATTGTTTCTTTTTTCCTTTGTAATCATCCAGAAATACACACAATCAATAAAAGTCTCGAACCATTGATTTTATAATGGTATCAGAGCGGTTATAACCAAACCCTCAAACCTAATCATCGCCACCCTCACCAAGAATGGCTGGTGATAAAGAAATAGAAAGCAGTACAAAGAATGATGGTGCTGTGGATACGAGTTCACCCCTCTACATCCATCCATCAGACTATCCGAAACAGATGCATGTCAATGACAATCTCACCGACAATAATTATGCTGATTGGTCACAGGAAATGCTTAACTTCCTGTTCGCCAAAAACAAAGTCGGACTCAATGACGGCACCGTAAAGAAACCCGACATAGAGTCACCCACGTATATGGCATGGATGCGTGCAGATGCTATGGTGAAGGGGTGGCTGACGACCGCAATGGAAAAAGATATCCGAAGCAGCGTGAAATACACTCACACCAGTGTAGAGATATGGTCCGATTTACATGAAGATTTGGAAAGAAAGCGCCCCAAGGGCGTACGAGTTGAGGCAGAATCTTACCTCCGTGAAACAGGACGGGACTTCGGTCTCTTCCTACTACACAAGACTTCGTAGTCTTTGGGATGAAATCCATTCGGTGCAATCGACGCCACGATGTACCTGTAATGGATGCACGTGCGAGGTAGGAAAGAACTGAATGAGCACTTCGAAAAGGAGAAGTTGTACCAATTCCTTATGGGATTGGACAGTGAATTCTCGGTAATCAAAAAACAAATTCTCGCCTTAAAACTGACCCCAAACCTGAGCAGTGCATATCACCTCGTAGCCGAGGACGAGCGACAAAGATTGATAACCACAGAAAGGCGGACCGGGGCTGAAACCATCGCCTTCAAGGCTCACGTTCCAGTCAAACGGGATGGAGGCCACCGCGTGATAAAACGGTATCAAAGGAACGATGGGAGGCTGAACACTGTGACTTCTGTGAAAAGGATGGACACAACAGGAACGGCTGCTTCAAGAGGATTGGTTACCCGGATTGGTGGCCGGGAAACAACGGAAAGCGTGACGATGCTAAACCAAAGGCGGCATGTGTCAGGACAGATCCGTGTCCTATACCAGGTTTGACTAAAGACCAATATCCAGTCCTTTTAAAACATCTTTCTGATGATGAGAATACCACCATGGATGGCGCACCACCCACGGCTAACATGGCAGGTAAATGCAGTCACGATGACGATTAGATAGTGGACTCGGGAGCCACCGAGAACATTACCATGAAGTCAAAACCTTAAAAAATAAAACAGGAGGTGAAGGCGAAGAACCTGTCACCATTCCTAACGGTGATGCCATCCTCGTAAAGGGGAGAGGTGACTGTACTTTAAAAGAAGGCCTCGAGTTAAAAGACGTTCTTTATGTTCCCAATTTTAATTGCAATCTCTTGTCGGTTGGACGTTTAACTGAAAATCTCCAATGCTCCGTAACCTCTTTTCCTCAATTTTGTATTATTCAGAAACTTCAGTCGAGGAGCTTGATTGGTGCGGGTAAGTGGAGAGGCGGTCTATACCGAATGGAGATGATGAAGGATGGGAGGAAGGCTATGATGGCGAGTAGTGGTACATGGCACAAAAAGGTTAGGGCATGCTTCTGATGAGAAGCTCAATGGCATCAATTTTCTTAGAAATGTTTCCTTTAATAAGGTTTGTGACTCTTGCTCAAAAGCAAAACTCACCAGAAAACCATTTCCAATAAGTATCACAAAAACAAATGAATGTTTTGATTTGGTTCATTGTGACATTTGGGGAAGATATCGTGTGCCTTCTTCTTCCGGGGTGATGTATTTTTTGACCATTGTGGACGATTTTAGTAGAGTGTTTGGCTATTTTTGTTGAAATTTAAACATGAAGCAAGCAACTCATTAAAATTCTTCCATAAAATGGTTAAAACACAGTTTGGTAAAGATAATAAAAGATACGATGTGACAATAGAGGAGAGTTTATCTCCAACGACATGTTACATTTCTACAAAGAAAATGGTATTTTCTTGAAACCACTTGTCCACACACCCTCAACAAAAGGGGGTTGTGGAACGAATGCATCGACATCTACTTGAAGTCGCTCGAGCCCTTCGTTTTGAAGCCAACTTACCCAGAGATTTTAGGGTGAGTGTGTGTTAACGGCGGCCTACATAATCAATCGGCTTCCGTCCAAAGTCAATAATGACAAAACGCCTTTTGAATTACTAAATAACCAAAAACCAGATTACGAATTTATGAAGGTTTTTGGTTATTTGACATACCATTGGAACACCGACACAAAAGGCGACAAGTTGGAAATGAGGGGGAAGCCCGGTGTTTTTTTGGGTTACATACAAGGAACTAAAGGTTATAAAATCCTAGATCTTGAAACAGGAAAATCATAGTTTCTAGGGATGTAAAATTCCATGAAGAGAAATTCCCTTTCACTAATCTTGAACAAGAAAAAGAACAACCTGATGTCCTCAAACCACCTTTCTGTGATGATGAAGTTGAGAATGGTATAACCAAAAATGGAGGTGGGCCAGAAGAAAAATAGCAGCCCATGACACTCCCATTCTAGATAACACTCTAGAAAACCATGGGCCCACTACCGAAAATGTAACAGTGGGCCAAGATGAAAAACAATTTTGAGGGTGAGCCTATAGACCAGATCATCGAAGTCCCAAACACCGTTACTTCCAGGCCGAAACGAACCAAAACGCAACCAGCCCGCCTGACCGATTATGACATCAATCTCCCTCCTTCGATTGACCACACCAATCCTGCACCACCTCAAGGCTCCTCGACGGTACATCCTCTTTCTAATTTTGTCTCTTATAATAAATTTTCTAAAAATCATAAAGCTTTTTTAGCCGCCATCAGTTCCAATGATGAACCAAAAAGTTTCTACCAAGCTGTGCAGGATGACAAATGGAAAGAGGCCATGATGAAAGAAATTCGAGCCCTTGAGGAAAATGGGACGTGGACCCTCCAAAACTACCAGAGGGAAAGCGTGCCATTGAAAGCGTGCCATTGACTCGAAATGGGTTTATAACATCAAATACAAACCAAATGGAGATGTCGAGCGATACAAGGCACGCCTTGTTGCCAAGGGCTTTACGCAAATGGAAGGAATAGACTACCATGACACTTTTTGCACCGGTCGCCAAGATAGTCACGGTAAGGACACTCCTTGCTGTTGCTGTAAAGAGGAATTGGATGATTCACCAGCTCGACGTCAACAATGCCTTTCTTCACGGAGACTTGCATGAAGAAGTATATATGAAAGTCCCACAAGGCTTCTCCAAAGAAGGCGAGACAAGAGTATGTAGGCTGAGGAAGTCTCTCTACGGTTTAAAACAAGCCTCCCGCAATTGGTACCACAAGTTCACAACTTTCCTCCTCGGCCTTGATTTTAAGCAATCCAAAGCAGATCACTCCCTCTTCATTTACAGACAAAATGAAGCTTTTGTTGCAGCTCTCATCTATGTGGATGATGTAATTATAGTTGGCAACGATTCCTCCAAGATACATGATACTAAAGAAAGTCTTCACAAGCAATTCAGCATTAAAGATTTGGGAAGTTTGAAGTACTTCCTTGGCATTGAAGTTGCATGCACCTCCGAAGGCCTAGTTCTAAGTCAAAGAAAATACACCTTGGATATCTTGGAGGATTGTGGCATGCAAGGGTGTAGACCGAGCCCTTGTCCCATGGAGCAAAACCTAAAACTCGACAACGATAATGAAGCTCCTAAAGTTGATGCAAGCAAATACAAACGTATAGTGGGTAGACTTCTTTACTTGCAAGCCACTAGACCGGACATTGCCTATTCAGTTAATGTCTTGAGTCAGTTTGTTGCCGTTAATAGGTTTTTGCGGTACCTAAAGGGTACACCAGGACAAGGCATGCTTCTCCCTCATGAAGGAGGATGCACTCTCACCGCCTACAGCGACTCGGACTGGCTCGGATGTCCCTTTACAAGAAAGTCACGAACGGGATACCTTGTTTTACTTGGAGGAGCACCAATCTCTTGGAAAACCAAGAAACAATCGGTTGTTTCATGTTCCTCTGCTGAAGCAGAGTACCGATCAATGGCTTCCGCTGTTAGTGAGGTGTTATGGCTAAGATGGATTCTAAGTGAACTAGGCCTCAATTCAAACGGAACGACCCCATTGTTTTGTGATAACCAAGCAGCCCGACATATCGCCAACAACCCTGTCTTCCATGAAAGAACTAAACACGTTGAGATGGATTGCTACTTCGTTCGTGAAAGAGTCGACTCGAGAGAAATTCAACCAAAGCCCATCGATACTACCATGCAGATAGTGGATCTTCTAACCAAGGGACTCGGAACACAACAGCTCACATTTTTACTTGGCAAGTTGGGCATGAAAGACTTACACGCTCCAACTTGAGGGGGAATATTGAATCTCGAGATTTCTGCCCCTATCCCCTCTCAATCTTTCCTTCTATTTTGCCATTTTGACCAGCCTTTGTTTATTTACTTTCCCAGAATAATTCATGCACTTCTAGTATTTATTCTTGTTTCTTTTTCCTTTGTAATCATCCAGAAATACACACAATCAATAAAAGTCTCGAACCATTGATTTTATAAACTAAGGCATAACTAAAACAAACTTTCGAATGACCATTCTTAATCCATGACCCAACTTTACCTGTACCCGACCCTAACTGACTTGGAACATCAAGATTATACACAACAGGATCAATTTCATATATATTCTTGGAAACTTGTAAAATTTATATCTATATATATTGATTGGTGGGGACACATAACACTTGGTGAGGTCATCTTCACTCTTAAATTCCCGCCAAAAATTTTAGTTAATAAATAACCCAATATATATAGATTTATATTTTATATCTTTATCTTCATTATTACTTTATTATATAAAAAATAAAAATCCCATGATAATCTTGTTTCTCTCCAGTGGCGGATACAGAAATTTTTTGTAGGGTGGGCACATTTCGGTCGACCATAAATGGGGCGAAAAAAATAATGATAAAATAACATAGTTCATTAAATACTTAAAGCATAATATAAAAATACCTCGGTTACAGTTGTCCTCTACGTGTTTTCCTCTTTGGGAAACGCTCGATTACCTCTTCATCAATAACATTCATAAGTTCGTCAACTTCTACAGCACAAATTACGCAAGCGTTTAAAAAATCATCACCAATTCGATTGCGTAAACTTAACTTTACATGTTTCATCGCCGACTTATTTATAAAATTAAAGCTATTTAACAATTAACAGAAAAAAATACAAAAAAAATTGATAATAACAATCGGCCACTTACAATAGTCGGCTACCTATGTATCAAAAACACAAGTTATTTTATAAAATTAAAGCTTAACAATTATTATTATCAATGGCTTCAACCTACCTGAAATCCGCCGCCTTAATGGAACATATGAAAGCTCATAGAAAAGAAAATACAAAAAAGAATGATATTGAGACTTTGAGAGTCAGCCACTTACAAATTGTCAAGAAGACAAGAACTCAAGAAGACCTCTGGACTTATTGTATAACTAAATGGGCCTGATCGTCCTGATCATGACGACACAGAAAAAAAAAACCCTACGGTGGGCACTAGACTTATTATATAACTAAATGGGCCTAATCCTAATCATACTAATAATACATTTGGGCTGGACCTAGGGTGGGCACAGGCCCACCGTTCTAAACCTGTGTCTCCGCCCCTGCTCTCATATGATATAATATTATTAAATCATAATTTTATGTTTATCTCTTATTTATTTAATGTTTTTTTAACTAATTTTTTTATATTTCCGCTTATTAAAAACCATTTAATATTTATTGATAAAAAAGTTACACCTTCGAGACTACTACCGTTTCAATCACGCTCTGCAATTGTTGCTTCTGCGTTTGCTCCTATCCAAACATACATTCTCTCTTTAATATACATTTTCATTCTTATTCACATGATTAAAATTGTTGTTTCTCATATTGTAGTACATTCGTAACACATATTTACTCTTAATATTATATTTGATAGCACATTCACTTGCTATTTTTTTATATAAAGTCTTCTGATTATTTGCATGTTTAATTCGGAATGAAGTTTCTCATTTAGTTTCTATCAATATAAGGGAGGGACGGCGTTACCAGCGGAGCATCTGTAAAGCACCTTCACCGTACCCGGACTGGATGATGCTTACATTTTCGGTTTTCCATTACCCAAGGTGTCGGACACAGTCGTCGAACCCTATAACGCGACTCTATTAGTGGATCAACTGGTTGAGAATGCAGATGAGTGCATGGTTCTTGACAATGAGGCTTTGTATGACATTTGTTTCCGGACACTCAAGCTCACCACTCCCAGCTGTAAGTCCCTTTTATTCATATGCTTGTAAAGATTAAACATTTTAATTTTTAAAGGTGCATTTTACTCCATATAGTTGTAAGTTGAAGATGCATTTAGTAAGTGTACTTGTTTCTTGATGGTTTAGGACAAGTTCCCTGATGGAACCATTATTACAATCCAGATGCTGTCTTGGTTTAAAAAACGCCATATGGGGCAAAAGCGCCTCATGTAGTTCTGGGTCAAAATTGGTCAAAATTACGGTAGAGTAAGTGGTTTACATGTAAACAAATCCAAAGTTATGAAGAAATTATGAATGATAGACTCGATAAATAGGTTGATACGTAAAAGTGTAAAACACACAAATTGTTAGTTGTAAATAAAGCTTATTTGGTTATACAAAGACACACGCCCCACTCCTCAGATTTGAAGACCTAAACGCGTTGGAGCATCGTGCATTTCTTAAACCAAGCATGGTATAAAAGTTGTGTTTTATCTTGCATTGTTGACTAGTAGGATTTAAGTATAAGAATTTGGTTGGAATAATTTTTTTTAATAGCATATATCGCTCCACAATTATCGCCACTAATATGGCATGTGTATTATTGTCCATTAATGTAATTAATTGTATCCTTATTTACCGATAATCGGTTTTGTATTTATACCGGTATTATGGAATGAGAATGGCAAGGAATTATTTACCATCTATCATGGTATCAGAGCTCTACTGCTGCGCAAATACTTCTTCTTCCTAAACGCCGGCAGCCTCCTCTTTTCTTCTTCCTCTGAACGCTGCAGCCTCTTCTTCAACCCATCCTCATTCCGTTTACTACCATGGAACCCAAAATCCACCCTGCCGTAACCGTGTCCAACATAAAGAACCTTATCCCTATAACCTTGGAGGTTGAATCCCTTCAATACTCGACCTGGTCAGAGCTGTTTCGCACTCATTGCCGAGCCTACCAGGTCATCGATCATCTCTCCCCATGGACTGTTGAACCACCACCCACCCCGCTGCTGCTGATGCAGCCAAAACAGCCCCTCCCGCACCTTCTGCTGAAACATGGGACAGGCTTGACGCCATTGTTCTCCAATGGCTATATAGCACTGTCTCAAATGACCTTCTCAACACCGTTATCGAACCCGGTAACTCAGCCTATGAACTCTGGACCCGGTTAGCCGGCATCTTTAATGATAATAAAGCGGCCCGCGCCTTACACCTCACCCACAAATTCTCCACAACTCGCCTCGCCGCCTTTCCAAATATGTCGGCATATTGTCAGGCGATTAAATCCATCACAGACCAACTGTCGAATGTGGAGTGCCCCGTCGACAACAAACGCTTGGTTTTGCAACTCTTGGCCGGTTTACCCGGAGCATATGAAAGCATAAAGACCATCCTGCAGTCCCGCGACCCACTCCCTTCCTTCTACGAGGCACGCTCTCAGTTATGTATGATTGAAGGACAGAAGGCGGAGACTGCCCTCGAAGCCGCTCAGGTGGCTGCCCAGGCCCTCACGGCATCTACATCCAAACATACCCCTGCTTCAGACACTTCTTCTGACCGCGGGCGTGTTCGTGCTCGCACTCGTGGCAAAGGCAAGGGCCGACCCAATAACAACTACTCCAGCCGTCGACCATCATTCCCAACCGGCTGGCCTACTCCACCTGGCTACGGCTGGCCAGCAAACCCATGGCAGCCCTCTTTTTCACCTAATCAGCCCTGGCCATCTGCATACTTCTGGCAGCCACCACCGTGCCCCTATCCGACCTCCTCCCAGCAAACTCAACAGAAAACGGGTCAAGGTCAAGGTATATTGGGTCCTCGTCCATCACAAGCTCACCATTCCACCTACTCACCAACGGACATCCAACAAGCTTTGTATACAATGTCCTTAAATCCTCCAGATTACAACGACGATGTCATGGACTCGGGGGCTACAATCTCCATGGATCCCAACTTAGGTAATTTTCGTCACATTATTAATAATAGCATGAATGAAAATATTATCGTTGAAATGGAAACACTATACCGGTAATTGGACATGGCCCTCAGACCTTTAAACCCCCCCTACCACCCTTCAAACTAAACCGCGTCCTATATGCCCCAAAACTTATTAGAAAATTAATTTCCGTCTGTCAATTCACAAGAAATAATTCTGTATCTGTAGAATTTGACCCCTTTGGTTTTCTTGTGAAGGATTTCAAGAGCCGGATGCCTATCATTCGGTGCGACAGCAGCGGTGATCTCTACACCTTCTCCACCCAGGCCCAGTGTTTTTCAACCTCCACCGTTGTTGCTCAGTCTTCCAGCCTATGGCATCAACGCCTTGGACACCCTGGCCCGGCATTGCTTCAGTCTCTTAAAAACTCTAATTTAATTTCTTTTAAGTCTTTGAATAAAAACTTGTGTGAACCTTGTGTGTTTGGAAAAAGTACCAGACTGCCTTTTTATGCTTCCAGTAATAATACTTTGCAACCATTTGATATTATACATAGTGATGTTTGGACCTCCCCAGTTTAAGCTCGGAAGGCCACCGTTATTACGTATTATTTCTTGATGACTACACCAACTTTCTATGGACATACCCCATCTCAAATAAATCCAATGTCTTCACCATTTTCACAACCTTTGTTAAAATGATTGAAACCCAATTTAACCGCAAAATTAAAACGTTTCAATGCGATAACGGAAAAGAATATGTTAACACGTCATTCCAAAATTTCTTTTCCACTCAAGGCACCCTCTTTCGCCTATCTTGTCCATACACCTCACCTCAAAACGGGAAAGCCGAACGCAAAATCCGCTCCACTAATAACATCATCCGAACCTTACTCGCCCAATCTTCCTTACCCAACAACCTTTGGAATCATGCCCTCGAAACTGCAACCTACCTCCTCAATCTAATCCCAAGTAAAACTCACTCGTACCACACTCCAACACAACTCCTATACCACCAACTCCCCACCTACGATCAGCTTCGGGTGTTCGGTTGCCTTTGCTATCCCATCATCCCACCATCCACCATAAATAAACTCATACACCGCTCATACCCTTGCGTTTTCATCGGCTATCCCTCCTCGCATCGAGGTTACAAATGCCTCAACTTATCTACCAAACAAATTACCATTTCTCGTCACGTCATCTTTGACGAATCCACATTCCCATATTCCCAAATACACCTCTCACCCCCCACCAAATCTTATCAGTTTCTAACTGACCAAATCCATCCCTCACACTGGCCCCACGTCTCCTTTCCTAACACACAGCAGCCAGCCCACACCTTCACACCACTTACGGCCCATAACCAAACTCCTACTTCACCACATTCACATACCTCAGCCCAACAATCACTACCTCCCATGGCCCAACATCACACGAGCCCAATCCCTCCTACCTCCCCACGTTCGCTGCCCACTCCACCAGGCCCATCTACGGCCACCACCTCAGCCCACATACCCCACTCTCCACCTGCTGACCACACACCACCGAACCCCAACCAAACCGACCCACCTAACCAAGGTCCGACACGCACCATGCGTACACGGGCTATGGACGGTATCCATAAACCCAAACAACTCTTCAATCTCAACACCACCACTATCCAACCACTACCCAAAACACCCACCCTGGCCTTGTCCATACCGGAATGGCGAAACGCCATGACCACCGAGTTTCATGCTCTTATTAATAATGATACGTGGGAGTTGGTTCCGCGAGATCCCCACATGAATATCATCCGGAGCATGTGGCTTTTCAAACATAAATACAGGTCTGATGGGTCGCTTGAAAGATACAAGGCGAGATTAGTGTGTGATGGTCGCTCTCAACAGGTGGGTATAGATTGTGGTGAGACTTTTAGCCCGGTTGTTAAGCCTACTACGATTCGGACAGTATTATCGATTGCCTTGGCGAACTCATGGCCAGTTCACCAACTGGATGTGACCAATGCCTTCTTACATGGCAATCTTCATGAGACCGTATATATGCACCAACCTATGGGTTTCCGTAGCAACCAATTTCCGAACAACGTGTGTCGCCTCAAGAAGTCTCTCTACGGCCTCAAACAGGCCCCTCGTGCCTGGTACCAAAGATTCACAGACTACGTCCGCACCATTGGTTTCACACAGAGTGGCTGTGACGCCTCACTGTTTATTCTCCACAGTGCCGGTCACACGGCTTACCTTCTTCTCTATGTTGATGACATTCTCCTTGTCACCTCGTCTACCGCTTTACGCGAGCATCTTATGACTCTCCTCTTTAAAGAATTCGCCATGAAAGACTTGGGCACCCTGAGCCTCTTTTTAGGCATTCACGTAAAACGCACAGGTGACACCATGTTCTTGTCTCAACGGAACTATGCTGCTGATATTATTGAACGTGCAGGTATGACTTCATGCAAGCCGGTTGCAACACCAGTGGACACTAACTCTAAACTTAGTGCCAACTCAGGCACTGACTTCGAGGATCCCACCTTATACAGGAGCCTAGCTGGGGCCCTGCAATATCTGACCTTCACTAGACCCGACATTAGCTATGCGGTTCAGCAGGTTTGCATGTTCATGCACTCTCCCAAAACCGACCACTGGAATGCTCTCAAACGCATCATCCGCTATATTCAGGGCACTTTGTCTCTTGGCCTCACACTCGGCTCAACGAAAAATCCGAGCCTACTTGCTTACACTGATGCAGATTGGGCCGGTTGTCCTGACACTAGACGCTCTACCAGTGGATATTGTGTTTATTATGGTGATTGCCTTATCTCCTGGTCCTCAAAGCGTCAACCCACCATTTCACGCTCCAGTGCAGAAGCTGAATACAGAGGTGTTGCAAATGTTGTGGCCGAAATATGTTGGCTGCGTAACCTTCTTCTTGACCTTCATCGGCCGCTTACCAAAGCCACTCTTGTCTACTGTGATAATGTAAGTGCCATCTATCTGTCCGGCAATCCCGTACAACATCAACGATCTAAACACATTGAACTTGACATCCATTTTGTACGAGAACAAGTTTCAACGTGGTCAGGTCCGCATCTTACACGTTCCAACCAGATATCAGATTGCCGACATCTTCACGAAAGGTCTACCACGTGTTCTGTTTGAAGATTTCCGGTCCAGCCTAAGCATTCGGTCTCCTCCAGCTTCGACTGCAGGGGAGTAATAGCATATATCGCTCCACAATTATCGCCACTAATATGGCATGTGTATTATTGTCCATTAATGTAATTAATTGTATCCTTATTTACCGATAATCGGTTTTGTATTTATACCGGTATTATGGAATGAGAATGGCAAGGAATTGTTTACCATCTATCATTTTTGTTTACACTGAGTCAAAGTAATCGTGTTGTGATCTTCAAGTCACATGTGAATGGCAACTCATGTCATGTGATTCCCACATACATTCTTTTTTGTGGGCATAAAAAAAAAAGTTGTCAAGTTTCAGCTTTTCACGTGGTCTGTTTCTTGATATTACACGAAATGCAAAAGGATAAAGAAAAACTAGACTTTACATGAGGTATTGGGTTTATGGGTTTGGGTTTAGTTTAAGCGTGTCAGGGTCAGTTTTGTGCAAACTCATAAACACGTTTAGGTAAATGTAGGTAGTTTTCGGCGTCAACCCAATGAGTTTGTGGTTGACCCATATAACCCATTTATTTATTTAAAAATTCTTAAAATGTGTTGTGTAATAACTTAAAACTATTTGTGTATTGTTATGGATACCACCCATTTAGCACCACCAAACTATGTTATGATATGATTTATAACCAACTGTTTTTGTCGCAGTTGGAGATTTGAACCACTTAATCTCTGCCACCATGAGTGGTGTCACTTGTTGTCTCAGATTCTCGGGTCAATGATTAGAAGGTGGGTAAATTCAGTTATTTTGGAGGGAAAACCAATCAAACAACTGCAGGGGTAAAACAGTCCAAATCGATGGAACAGTAGCCTGACGCGCGCCTTTTGTAACCATTAGGACTAGGCTGCACATTTTAGTAAACTTAACATATTAATCAATCATAATAAACCTAGCCTAAGTTAATATTACAAATCACTTATTATTATATTTACAATCATTCAAACAGTTGTTATTCCTTGCATCTCCAATGTCTCCAACATCCTGGGCCTTTTGTAATACTTCAACAACAGAGAGCAACATACCACACTCACTGATGAGGCTGCCATTGCAGCTCCAGCAATCCAAGGAGGCAGGCGGAATCCAGTGAACGGAAAAAGAACGCCAGCAGCAATTGGAATCCCAAGAAGGTTGTAACCCAAAGCCCAAATGTAGTTTAAACGGATACGAGTGAATGTTTTTCTTGAGAGATCAATGGCTGTGACCACATCTTCTAGATTGCTTTTCATTAGAACAATGTCGGCCGCTTCTATGGCTATGTCTGTGCCAGCACCTATTGCCATCCCGACATCTGCAGCCACTAGTGCTGGCGAGTCGTTGATCCCATCTCCTACCATCGCCACCACATGTCCCGAAGCCTTAATCCGAACGAAAAACATATTACTAGTTGAAAAAAACTGAAAAACGTTTTCGTCCTTTTAGAAAAAGGCAAATACCATAAAAAACAAGTCGTTTAACATTTTTTTGTACATAAAAAACAGAAAGTATGTTGGTTTTTAACCTGCAAGTCCTTGACTTTCTCGGCTTTGTCCTCCGGTTTGGCTTCAGCGATGACATCATCGATCCCAACTTCCTTAGCAATGGAATTCGCAGTTCCCCAGTTGTCTCCTGTGACAACTATACTTTTGACTTTCATCGACCGAAGTATGGAGATGACTTCACGAGCACCGGGCTTTAACGGGTCAGAAATGGCAAGAACCCAGTTAGTTGACCATCTATACATACAAGAATACTAGTCTGGGCCAATTCTTCAATCTCTGTCAAGATCTCTTCAGCATCAATGGACATATTAATGTTTTTCTTTACTAACAAACTCTTGTTTCCCACTATTATTTCTTTATTCTGAACTATGGCTTGTACACCATGACCCGTTATTGATTCAAAGTTTTGTGCTTCGGCCCACACAGGGTTCTCATCGTCTCCTCTAAATTTTTTCGCGTATTCTACAATAGCCTTGGCTAAAGGTGTTCACTGTTCACCTACAACATATGTATAAATGTCAAAAATTAACATTTTAGTCGAAGTGAATCGCGTTTTGTTAACAAGATGTACCTCAGCTGCAGCAATCAATTCATAGAACTCTTTAAGTACCATGTTCTTTAACAATCTTGTGTTAACAACTTGTGGCTTGCCAATCGTGAGAGTCCCGGTTTTATCAAACACAATGCAATCCACCTACATAAACTTTAATGTTAACTATGGCATTTTAAGGACATTTTTAATATCCAACCAATGTTGTCCATTTTGCTCACAAGAAGCTCATAAATTTTTTTGTCGCCCAAGCATGCTTAACTGTGGAGCATTCTCATGACTCATCCACAGCCAACGTGTTGATGGTTTTTGAGGCGTGCCTTTCTTATGAACCCAACATCTATCCTAATAAACATTAGAGGAGCAATGACCAAACTGACCTTATGTGCACTTTCTAATGCGTGGCCTCCTTTTATAAGAACGCCTTGAGAAGCCCCTACTCCGGTCCCAACCATTACAGCAGTTGGAGTAGCCAAGCCTAAAGCACAAGGACATGCTATAACCATAACTGAGATTCCAAACTGGAGAGCAAGCTGAAAGCTATCCATAGAAGAAGGTATCCAAGATTTCGGGTACCCGTCAAATTTTCCAGCAACAAACCAAGCAAGCCATGTGGAAAACGAAAAAACAATAACCTGCAATGAATAAACAACGCGATAAATGTTTCTAAACACTAACAAAAATGCGTTTGGGGGTCAGTCTATTTTGACCAAGCCCACCATCTTGCAACCTCTAGTTAGAAATATTATAGAACCGTAAACAAACCAGAGGCACAAAGAATTTAGATATCCGATCCGCAAGTTTCTGAACAGGAGCTTTAGCCATCTGAGCCGATTCAACAAGTTGAACTATTTGCGAAAGTGCACTTTCTGACCCAACCCGTGTTGCCTTAATATGCAAAACCCCGTTCTCATTAACGGTACCCCCCAATCACAGGGTCTCCCTTCCTCTTGCCCACAGGTCGAGCTTCACCCGTGATCATACTCTCATTAACATGACTTTGTCCCCAAGTAACAAACCCATCAGAAGCTACCTTTGCACCAGAAGAATCTTGATCACATCGTTCCTTTGAATCAACCTACTATCCATCTCTTCTTCATTTACAACATTCCCTTGACTATCAATAGTCAACAAAGTCGCCGTATCAGGAGTCAAATCCATAAGCTTTGCAATTGCCTCAGATGTCTTTCCTTTCGCCATAACTTCTAAATACTTCCCAAGTAAAATAAACGAAATGAGCATCGCACTTGTTTCAAAGAAATCAGTAGCTTCAAAATGTGGCGAAACAGCAGCTCTTAACACAGAGTAAACCGAATAAAAGTAGGCTGCATTTGTTCCCAATGCAATTAACACATCCATATTTGCAGAACCATGGCGCAATGATTGTATGACCCGGTATAGAATCTTCGACCAATAAAGAACTGAACTGGAGTCGATAATATCCACCTTATAAGATGACCCACAGTCATCATATTCACAATCTTGGTATCTAATAAATGTTTGAGTCCCGGGATATACATGAACACCATGGAGGTTAAGAACACAGGAACCGTGAAAACTAAACTCCACATAAACGATCTTTTGTATTGATTTATTTCTTCATGTCTATGAGAATCCCGCCCCTCGCCTTTTGGAAATATCTTAGCCTTGAACAGTCCTGATGATCCTGAACCAGTTGATTCAATTACTTTAATCAAATTTCTGGACCGGTTAAATCTGCTTTGTATGAAACTGAACACTTTCTGAGATTTGTATCCATATCGACTTTTACAACGCCAGAAGCGCTTGAAGAGATTCTTGGATCGTATTTATTGAAAAATCATTCCATGGTCCATCAATTTGTAAACTTATATTGCTCATGTCCTCTCCTGTGCTAATCAATATGGGTTCAAACCCGGTGTCCTCTATGGTTTTCATGATTTTATTGTGGCTAACGATTATAGGGTCATAGAGGACTTCAGCTTCTTCGGTTGCTAAAGCAACTTGAGCTCTGTGTACACCATGTATAGCCCTTAAAGCCGACTCGACGGTACTAGAACAAGTTGTGCAAGTCATTCCTTTGATGAGTATTCGACATATTTGAGTAGATTTTTCGTTTGTTTCATCTGTAATTAGTGTAGCTTCAAACCCAACATCTTCAATGGCTTCACGAATAGTCTCGTCCTATAAATAGCAGAATGAAAACAACTGTTTAGCTTTAAATGAACCAATTATTTGAAATGAAAGGCATTACCAAGATCATTCAACATGCATTACAAGCTCCTAAATAATGCAGTCCTATATCGGGTTCTAATTTTTGAACTCACTGTCCTCACTTTACAATTCGTGAAAGTAACCCCGAAATTAGCCCATCCAGAGCCATTAGCTCCGGACCAGACAGATAACACATCTAGAGCCATGACTTTCGGATATCCATGCCACACAGCACGTTGAAGCTAGCAGATGTCCGCCAAAGATAACGCAGATGGCATTGCCGACAACTAATACCCTGGAGCAATAGTAAGCTCCGACAGCACAACCGACAATATGGAATAGAATCGGCAACTGTATACATGCCACCATGGCAAAAGGTCCAAAAACACTCTTCAGAAATATATATTCTTGCCTGGCACAAGCAGAGTATTAGACATTCACACAACTCTCTTATTGTCTATTCCCATTCTCTATTGTGTCATCCCTATACTTAATTTTACTATTCTTAAAAAAACTAAGCCCTACAATTCAGTACAGACATCTAAAAATAAAACTACTTTTCAAATTTGCCGCAATTACAATTCCAACTACACTAACACAAACAATGTCAACAATTTCAGCTAAGGATGGCAAAATAGGTCATAGACAACGTGAATAGCACAGGTATTAAACATGAATATGACTAGTTTAACTACTTTATGATTCATGTCTATAACACAATTGTTGTTTTATCTACAAAGAAAGAGAAATGATGGAGCCTAATTATTTAAAAAAAAATACATAATGTAATTTTTTTATTAAGCAAGTTTATGTTGGAGCAATCGGATCATAAACACAAACAAACAATCAGATTTTGTGAGAAACGCACTCACAACTCTTTTATATTTTTATTAAAACAAACCACCACACAATCATAAAAAAATAAATAAAAAATAAACCCTATTTATACTAAACATACATTGGTTACCAAGCTACCTATTCTAGTCAAATAATGACTCCTAAGTAGATAAATGTACCAATTAAACCTATCTAAACTTAACTGATAAACATTACATTAAATTATCAATTAAATAATAAATTAAAACTAATTATATTAAGATTAAACCCAACAGTTTATTCGTAGACCAAAAAGGTTAGGTGAGAAATATTTCAGCACTAATTTAGGTGTACTCAATGTTTTAAAAGCCGTTTTTAAACCGTACCGGATAGGGCTTAGAAATGATCGCTAGGTTTATTTTATATTATTGCCTAAATAAGGAAGGTAAATCTCTGAATTATCATGATTTCATCAAAAAATTAAAATCCAAAAATCAAATATGTAGATTAACAAAACCGGTACAACGGTTTTGAACCGGTATTACCGGATTTACCGCATAACCACATGAACATAACACCGTTTGTTAATTAACCGGCCTCATGGTACCGGTACTCAGGCCCGCGGCAGGTATTACCAGTATTAAACATTGGCATACTTCACCCAAATCAAAAGCAATAAAAACTTACATTAACATACGTAGGATAAAACAAAACTTGAGCTCGGTTATTCAACACATCAACAACAGCCTCCTTAATTCCGGGCAACCGCTTCACCGCCTTCTCCACCGATCCAGCACAAGCCGAACAACTCATCCCAGTGACCGAAAACAAAACCCGAGCTTCAGTCGCATCCATATCATTCAACACATCAACCAAAACTCCTTTTGGATACTTTGGCATAGACGGATAGTGCGGCCGCGGTGACAATCCACCTGAATAGCCAGCACCAGCACCACATATGAACGCCAGTGATA
This sequence comes from Ambrosia x helenae, assembly GCA_030844895.1. Classification (NCBI taxonomy): domain Eukaryota; kingdom Viridiplantae; phylum Streptophyta; class Magnoliopsida; order Asterales; family Asteraceae; genus Ambrosia; species Ambrosia x helenae. The sequence continues at coordinate 11,631,348 of CM061223.1, forward strand.
ACAACTTCGTCCCCATTTTAGTTTTACAAATTTAAAAATAGTGTTTGATTAATGATTACACACAGCAAATGGATTTATATAATAAGTTTTTGAGGTGAATGAAATTATGAAAAGGTGACGGTGATTGCGTAATTGTGCACAAATTTGGCGCGGGTTTCATATGAATTTGACTTTATAGTTTATATAAAATAAAAAGTTACGTATTTTGATTTGTTTGCATTCCTAATTTTTATATTTTACAAAGAGGGGAAATGAGATACCACCTGTTATAAAATAATATCGAAATTTTGGAATTGATAACAACTGAATATATACAATATGTTTATGGAATTCTCTTTCCCACTCCATTAATTATCGTTAGTAATGTATTGCAACATATTAAGTACTATTAGATGATTATGGGCATGTTTAGGTAACCAACTAACTTTTTTTTTTATCTTCTTTTCTTCTTTATCAATAAGTCACAAACAACTAATTTTTTTTTCTCTTTTCAAAGCACAAAAATTCTTTTGAATCATTACCTAAACACTATATTTTTACTTGTTAACTTCTTAATAAGGGGACGGGGCGCCACCAGAATTGGTCACGGGTACCTCACTTTCAGCACGGTAACACCGCCGCCATCCATTCTGATTCTAGTTAACGGGCTGGTATGCATTTAATAATAAATGCAACAGTCGATTTCATTTATTTATTTTATTCCTTTTTGACCGTTCAACGTTCATTTTAAATGAAACGGTAACTTTTTTACCATTATTTTTGCAAAGCATATAATGTACACGGTTTAAATAAAAAAAGACAAACAAAACAAATGGATTCAAGGAAATCAAAGAGTCTTTCGAAGGGTGAGAGGCGAACCTCGAAATCTAAAGTCGGGGGTTCTAGTAGTCGAGGTAGAGGTGCGGGTTTGGGTTCGAGCTCGGGTACGGTTGAACCCTATAGGCCCGTGTTCAATTTTCCACAAAGTCAACCCTAACCATAACCGTTGTAGCAACAACCCCAAAGCCAACCCGTTTTGTATCCACAATTTTTTACGCCGCCTCAATTAACACCAACCCAACTATAGGACTTCGAGCTCCACCTACGTGACGATGACGATGAGGAGAAAGAAACTGTTCCAGAAACACAATTCAAGGAACAGGGAGATAAAGAATTAGGCGATAAAGCGGAGAAGATGCTTGGTGTAGCGGATCAAGTTGTAGAAATTGATGCAGGGGGGGGGAATTTGGGAAGCGAACAAAAGCTGTGAAGTGGAATACGACACAAGAGATTACTTTGGCAAACGTTTGGTGCTATATGTCAAAGAACAGGGAGAAGAGTAATCAAAGAAGCAATGGGATTTTTTGGAGGGCTGTCCAAAAACATTACGCAGAACTGTTGGGAGGATCCATCCGAACAGTTGATCAAATTACTTCTAAATGGACCGCCATGAACCCACAAATAAATTCGTTCAATGGCCTTCATCAAGAAGCGGTAACGATTATGATATATTTTAACTTATGGTTTTATTTAATTACATATTTTTTTCTAAAATATATTTTACTTGCTTGAATATAGGAGCGCGCCTAAGAGGGGTGGATGTAGTAATCTTAATGTCATGCAAATGACGTTGAAAGATTACAGAAAAACTCATCCTTCTAGTTTTAATCATCAAGCGGCATGGGAGATTGGAAAAGATCAAGACAAGTGGAAAAATCAAGTGTTGATGGGTAAAGAACCGTCCGATAGTCATTCCGACAAGAGACGGAAATCTTTGAAAAGCGGCAACAATCAGGCGACTGCCTTTTCCACACCGAACGACTCCACCCCCACTAGCCACATGCTGGATCTCAATGAAGATGCCAACCCAACGAGGCCCAAACGAAGAAATAAAAAAGTCGCCATCACCGAGTCTTCAAGCAAATCATCCTGGGTTGACGAATTTGGGTCATACCAAGCGATGAAAGAAGATAAACCCTACAATCTCAACAAGGCGAAAAAACTTTAGCGTTTTTAGATGAACAACGCAAATTGTTGAGACAAAGGCAGTATGACCACGACTTAAATATGTATTCAAAACCGCACGACCACCTCAAAGGTAAATCTTTGAACTTGGGTTGAAAGAGACGCAGAGATGAATGCGACGAGTAAATTTAGATGTTTGTATATTTATTTTTTAATTGATGTTTCTTGTAATTTTTATTTTTAAATTTAATGGAACGGTGATTTTTTTAGTTTTACAAACGGTTCTTTTAATTCAAATGGTTATTCTTTTAAAACATTAATTAAAAAAAGAAAGAAAAACTAAAAAACAAATATTTCAGTGAAGTTAATCAATTAAGTGTTGTCTCCAAAAAAGTAATTTAATAAAGTAATAAGCCAGTATAGGATTGGTTAAAATGAGTGAAAGAAAAAAATATTTTCAACAAACACCCCTCCCCCTAAGTTAGTAAGTCAAAAGGAGGGGTCAAATTGGAGAGCAAACGCCCACTATGCACTATATAACTTGATCGTTAAGTTAAATGTTGTTTTAAATAAAATATGAGATTATAAGCCTAAATTTTGATCAAACTCAGTTGCCAATCGGTCAATTTGTTTGATTTTTAAGATTACGTGTAGTATATGTATGTGGATCATAATTTATTATCATGGTATGATATATTTTATCATGTTGTATATTTAACATTGAATACACTATATTATAAATAATTCATTTGTACGATTTCTAATATTTTAGCAGATAAATTATAACTATTGTTTCAGTTAATTAAAAGAAAATCTGTCCATGTGGTTTTTTTACCCTCAGTGCAGGTATATTGAATAATTCATGACAAATCATGATTGACATACCTATGCAAGGTAATCTTAAAATCAAACTAAATCGACCAATTAGCAATTTAGTCTGATAAAAGTTTAGCTTTATAATCTTATAGTGTGTTTAAACTAAATTACAATCTCGTGTGTTACATGGCTTAATAAATATACTATTTTTATAAATTAGTAATAAAAAGGTATTTAAGGAAAACATATGTATTGCATGGTTTAATAAACCCACGTATTATATTAAAATAATAAAATGTAATGTACTTTGTTAACATATAAAGTCGTGACAATTAGAAATTGTCTTAAGTTAAATTTTAAAACATTATTTTTCTTTCAACTAGGTATTAACACTAATTTCTTAGTACCGTGTATAATTTTTATTATTTAACATATTGCATTTTTATTATTTTTACAATCCAACTATGTTGAAAATTTTCAGAAATCACTTATCACACAATTATCATCACTATTTTTTCGTTTTATAATATTTTAAACCCAACATAATTTCGAATTTGACTAAGCCTTTAAATGTGTGTATATATGTATATAAACGTTCAATTAAAAACTAATATTTAGTCTTATATAAAATTCTTTAGTTAATGATATAATAACTATCATTAATTACAAAAAATAAGTATGTATAAGACTGAGGGTGTGCTCTCTCTTCTCCCTTATTCCCTCTTATCCACATCAGTATCACGTCACACTCCACGTTCCCTTCCACCAAATCAAGGGTGTGCCCTCCCTTCCCCTTTCATTTTTTTATTTATTATTTAATCTATTTAATTATATTTTTATATTAAACAAAAAACATTAAAATCTCACCCCCACTCACCCATCTTCTCCAAATCTCACCCTGCAACTCATCTTCTTCATGACCTATCTTTCCTTCCTCCCCACAACCTCATCATTCTCTTCCACTATAGCATCCCACATCGGTTGAGAAGGAGAACAAACACTTCTTATAAGGGGTGGGGGAACTTTCTCTACCAGACGCGTTTGACCAGTCCTTCGGGGGTGAGACCAATGCAAAACCGTGAGTCTGGCACCAGTCTGATACGGCTGGGCGGGCAAAGCGGACAATATCGTGGTACGGGTTAGCTTGGGCTGTTAGAGTTGGTATCAGAGCCGGGGCCCGGATCAGTGTGCCAGTCGTGCCCGCGAGGACGCTGGCTCCCTAAGGGTGGTGTATTATAGCATCCCACATCGGTTGAGAAGGAGAACAAACACTTCCTTATAAGGGGTGGGGGAACCTTCTCTACCAAACGCGTTTTGGCCCGTTCTTTGGGGGTGAGACCAATGCAAAACCGTGAGCTGCGGCGAAGCGGACAATATCGTGGTACGGGTTAGCTTGGGCTGTTGCAGTTAGCATCCCATATTGGTTGAGAAGGAACAAACACTTCTTATAAGGGGTGGGGGAACCTTCTCTACCAGACACGTCATGGCCAGTCCTTCGGGGGTGAGACCAATGCAAAACCGTGAGCTGCGGCGAAGTGGACAATCTCGTGGTACGGGCTAGCTTGGGCTGTTACAGTTGGTATCAGAGCCGGGCCCGGATCGGTGTGCCAGTCGTGCCCGCAAGGACGCTAGGCTCCCTAAGGGGGGTGGATTGTAGCATCCCACATCGGTTGAGAAGGAGAACAAACACTTCCTTATAAGGGGTGGGGAACCTTCTCTACCAGACGCGTTTTGGCCAGTCGACCAATGCAAAACCGTGAGCTGCGGCGAAGCGAACAATATCGTGGTACGGGTTAGCTTGGGCTGTTACATCCACCTGCCCAACCCCACCCCCCCTCCATAACCGTTTTCTCCGATCCCACCAACCCCACCACCGTCCGCCTCCACCCACCCCTCTATCTTTCTCTTTCTCTCTCTCTCGCTGTCTCTCTCTAAAACCAGACACGCACATCTCTCTAAACAATAAAATATTCCAAAATAATAATATAAACACATCGTGGGGGGGGGGGGAATTATCTTTGACTCGTTGAAATTTGAAGGGGGCCCCCTTAATGGGGACTGGTGCCACCTCATCTCCTCTCCCACACCCCTTAAGTAGAAGAGAGAAACGCAAAAACAAAAAAAATGATAGATTTTACTGAATAACACGTGTCCCGATGATTTTCTTTTATAATATAATATAATATAATAGATTAATATTAACTTTTTAAGTTATTTATATGATCAGCCTAAAAGTAAATATGCTTGTTATCATGATAATTGACTAGTTATATTTTACATATATCGATTATATAAACTGTGAGGTTTTACGTTTTAACTTTGATGAATGCAAGTATATGACGAAACTTAAAGCATATTATAATGCATTTTATGTAACAAATGATTGCAATAGGTTATAAATGGAGTTGTTGGTGATGTATCTTTACTTCAAAGAAAATATTTCCTTAATTATACGATTACATGGAGCATGTTTTACCCTTCGTATATTAAAATGATCTTAGGCTTGCTTGTAAGACTATGTGGTATCGTTTAGAAAAGGCTTGGGAAGTCTTGCCGCCACGTCAGCAAAAAGTAGGCCACCCTTGGATTTAGACAACTTGAGGACTATCCAAAGGTATGTGGAGGTAGTCTTCCTTGGGTAGTCCTCCACTCCTATTGACCAACTTTTAATTTTTTTAATTTTAAATTATAAATATAAATAATATATACTTAAAAAATAAATTAATAACCACCGTAAACAACAAAATAATATCAATAGTTATAACTATAATAAAACTAGTACTTTGCCCGCGGGCTCCGCCCGCGAACATGTGGATTCTTTAGCAAACATATACCCCGGAGCAAGGACAAGACGTTTTCTAGAAGTCGAATGATCGGTGTTGAATGGATGGAGACTAAGCGGGTGCCGTATGTATTATACGCGACACGACACGTTTAAAAATCACTAATTATTGGTTGGTAAATAATAGAAAGGGTTTGATTCTTAGTTATTTAACTTATGCTAGCTTGTTTATTAATCTTTCTTCCAAGTAAAAAACATGCCGGATGTAGTAAATGACAAAGTAAATAAAAAGTGTTATATTTACGAAAAGAAAATGCATGTTACCACTCTAATTCAAATCTGTGGGTTGTGTGGGCATGAAAAGAAAACAGGTGCACACACTTCTAAAAAGTGGTCAAGACAACTTTGTTTTTAAAAAGCAATGGTATTATAGATTTCCTTTTCACATCATCTCTCTGAAATCCCAGTTATCACAACCATGGCGACACCCTTATTAACCGATAAACACCCACCATGAAACCGCTGTTTGCATTTGTTTTAACCGATAACACCCACCATGACCTAACCCTCCCACCCACC
>CM061223.1:11637568-11663904 GCA_030844895.1 Ambrosia x helenae
TGTGTAACGAATCCGCAATGCCTACCCGAGGGGGTGGCGGTGCTGTAACCGAAACGGGTTACAACCTGCTCTCCCAACCCGGGAGGCTCCCCCTCCACTCTTAGCTTCGTACATACTTATTTTTAAAATTCCATGATAATTGCACAAGATTTCGCACCTCCGAGACGAATTAAAAATATTGAGGTGGATATAAGTATCAAAATTATAAGTATTTCGATGACATAAAATATCCAAGTGACAAGGTACACACCATAACCAGTAGTGAACCTTAATATGCCTTACAAATCATTCTATGACTAATGAGACGTTCTATATTACTTGACATGTCTTAACGGCTTTAAACTACTGGTTTAGTTGGTATGAGGGTTTTGTTGTTCAGTGGTTGATAAACAAAATTAAAAACTACTGAATTCGTAAAATTAAACAAACTTTTAACAAAAGCATGAGCGAGTTTCTATCCAACTAACACATATTCAGCAAAATAAAATCCCATGACTTTGCAAAAAAAAATAATAATAAATAAATAAAAATTAGAGAAAACCTTACAAGTAGAATACATAACTTATCAGGCTACACTATATTGACCTTAAGAATGAGCATAAAGAAATTGCATGATAATTGATTTATACCAATTTCTACAAACTTTTTGGAGAATCAAGTCCATAATGTGGCCGCAATGTAGCCTATACCCAATAACACATAAAGAAAAGTAGCCGTAATTTACAACATTGCTAAACAAAATAGAAAGCAAGATTTAGTAAAGTAAGACAAAATAATATTTGCAACCACTGGCCCAACTGGGCATCACGAGGCCGGTGCGGCCGTCCAGGTTTGCCAACCACTGAAGGCGACGACACCGCATCTTTTTCTTAAATGAAGACACCTGAGAAACAACGTAATTATTTCAAACAAAAAACATTAAAGCTTGACAAATCACTTGTATAGAACGAACAATTATGACAAGGCCTCACTACTACAATGACATCAATTCCCCATGTGCATTAAAGGGATCATTTTTTTTTTCTTTGAACGGCCAACGAAATTTTATTAATTACCAAGCTAGCGGGATACTAACAAACACCCAATTACAATTTACAAAGTAAGCGACCTAGAAACAAAACATAAGAGAAAAGAAACTACAACAGAACATCACAAATGCCATACATATCACCTCATACTGGAAAATATTAAAAGGACCTCAAAATGTAGAAAAGTAGCATTCTTTAACATGGGCTCAAGCCAAGATAAAGCCAAAATGTTGAAGTAGCTAGATCCCGCCTTATAAAGCATTGAATGTGTTCATTTCCTGGTCTAGACTAAGAGAAAAAAAATGTACGAAAACAATAAAGGGAAGGAAGAAAAGGATTGGGAAATCAAATTACCTGCTTTAAAGGCGCAAGAAATGTGATCAATCCACATTGCTGGGGACTTCTAAGGGTGCATGTCCATAATCGCCGAATCGAAACTCATCAAGCCACGTCTGAACGGGCGGCCACCCGTCGTCCGTGTTGGAGACAGTCAAAGAAGCAATTAAGCAAACATTTACATTGTTTTCATTATAAACATTTACATCCAGAGTTGAATGTAACATTGTAATACACAACTCCCTCTGAGACTGTCGACATTCTGACTGACACTTAGGGAAGTTGGATCGCTAAAGTGTCATCATTGCTATTGATTAGCATAGGGTAGCTTAATTAAGGGTCAAAGTTTCTACCTAGATGGCCTAGAAAGGTTTCAATTTTTACACTTTTGATAACAGTACAAGGTAAAATCAAGTATATCACTACCAAGTTGGGTTCATAAGATTCTCTTATTTCTATTAGCAAGAACAACTACATGCATTTAATAAACAATCAACACTTTCATTAATTAGACTATACGCTTAAAATTTCCAATTTTTGGGAAACTAAAGGAGTACTTAGCTAATGAATGAAACAATTTAAGAGGTTATAAACATCAAAAATAAACTTTGAATGGTGTTCAACTTGTTTTACTTGTATCCCTTTTAGCTAAAATGTTTTTATTTGACTTGCTTGACTTAAAGCCAAATCAGTGTAAAAATTGTGAAACAAAGTAAGAAACAGAAGATGCAGTCATCATTTTTAGGGTTGGTTCAAAGAGGTGTAGGTAAGTTAATAAAGTGAACTTCATCATCCGATAGACAAAAAAATAGTTCAATGCCACACTATGTAAAAAACACATATAAAAAGGTACCTTGATTTCAACTCAGAAAAACCTTGACGAGGTGAAGGGAATAAAAAAGAATCACGAGTTTTCTTTATTTCTTGAGCAGGGACAAAGTGTTACCACCGCCAATCAAATACATACATACATAGGTTTCATATTGCTCTCACAGTTCCATATAGAATATTAACTTAAAACTATAGTAATTTAAACACATTTATATTCAAGAAGAACAGTAAATGGAGCATAATTGGTTATGTTAAGCTATTAATTAAAACTTATTCAAACATCCAATGTAAATCACTTATCAAAGTTTAGTGATTACTGACAGTGTCGTCAGAATCCAGATTGTGATACACAAACCTAAACCACAAAGACAATACAAAATCTCATCAATGACAAATCTAAAACACGTTACATAACCCAATAGTGAAATTCATTTGAGAATCAAATACAAATATATAATCAGTAACAAACCACGCACAGAAAACAATAAAATTATAAAGGATGGATCGGATACCTGATTGAGGCTATGCTTGATTATAAGTTGATTTCTTCTTCGTCGATGGGATTGTGATCAGAATCAAAATTCTATCTTCCTCTATTTATAACCGTGACCCGCCAGCCTGAGCATTCAATCGATTAGGGTCATTGAAGGGACGGTTTCAATGTATGGAATTCTGTATTAAACGTGAAAGTAATAACAGCCGTCTTAAAGAACTTCAATAGTCGCATCTTACGTCTCTTTGAGGGATCAATGCATTTGAGGGTTGTAAAGGTAGGTTAAAAAGTTGTTTTATTGGTAAATTATCATTGTATCCATAGAGACCCGCGCGAGGACACAATAGTTATGTATTGATTTTATTCGCCACCCTATAGCGTTACACCCCACGAATACCCAAAGAACACCCTATCCGATTTACATAAATTCCAAGACCCAACCCTCTACTTTACACTCAAAAGTGATTCATATTATGAAACTTGATGTAAGTTGATTGCTGACAGCAGCATAAAGCCCTCCTATAATGTTCTGCACAATGCTTGAATGGATATCATCCTTAATATAGAAGGCCCCCTCACTTATTTCCACCACAAAGCATAACTTGATCCAAGTTTGTACACGCCTTGAACTGATCGATGGACATAATAAAACAGCCCCATAATTCACCAAAAATTCTCCTATTTGCTTCCTCTGTTATATCGCCTTCTTTATCATCCTATTTGCCACCCGTTGACACGATGACCTTTGGCCCGTTTTGTGTCCTTTGCCCCTACTTGTTTTGAACCATGACTGTTTAGTCTTCCTCTGCACCTGCTCACTCTTTGTTGTCCCAAACATTGCAACGACTTGACCGCATCATGTACATCGCTTTCCGAGCTTATTAGAATCTCCTCAAGCGAGATTCTAACCCGATACCTCGCACGCTAATACTTCAACTCTAATATGGCATCCATTATCATGTTAGATCTGCAAATCATACATATACGATATACCCCCAAACGAAACAACACCAATAGAACTCATAACGCGAAACGACTACGCAACATCAGGACAGTTAGCACCACGACATATTTTAACCCAATTGAATCATTTTAACACACACAAACACACACAAGTAACTAACCTCCACCCTCCGATACGCATATATCACCAAAACACACTCACACCAAGTAAATATTTCAACCCTGCCCCCACTCTATTATTCGAAGACGATCTTTATTCCGACACCCCTTCTTATAGAGAACCTCTTTTTTTTCTATCTTTCTATCTTTTTTTTTTCTTTTTTTTTCTCATCTTCTCAAAATGTTGTAAATTCCATAAAACTCAACAACAAAACCGACTAATAACCAAGGAAAATCAATGACTCAACTTATTGTTCGAAAGAAAGTGAGTTGTAATTCTCTAATGCGCAAGTTGAACAAAAGGCAGAAAAAAACAGTGAAACATTAGAGAGTAAAACTTAGGAACGTAGTGAAACATTAGAGTAAAACTTAGGAACGTAAAGGTAATTAAATTTAGGTGTTTATATTTGACGGTAAGACATAAACGTGGAATTATCATAGACAAACTAAATGTTAAATTTACAAAAACAGACACTACGTGGTGCTCCTCAAAACTAAAATCTTATATTTTTTTCTCCGTTTTAAATAGTTTAAAAGAAACTCACCGCAAGGGTAACTAACCAATGATTTCTGGCATTTGGTCTTAGTCCTTCCAGACTTTCATATTCAGTTGGGTACTTGGGTCACACCTATTTCAAAGGATAAAGTGATAAACAGTGATGTAGTAATTTGCCTCCTTACTTTGGCAATGCCTGCATCAAGATGATAGATATAAATCAATTGCAAGTATAATATATTCTTAAAGATAAGCAAAAGTTCTTTGAGGAATAAAGTCAAAACAGCTAGTGGCATCAAACAAAAAAAATTAGGAATTACACTTTCAACTAATTTAACCTAAAAAATTCATCATCCAACATATTGCACATACTTACATCCACTTTTTTTTACCCGCTCAGCGTGTGCGGCGGCACCTCGATGCACACGGCGGGGCCTTGACGTAGACTATTTGCAATGTACAAAATAAAAATATGAATACTACAAAAGCTTTTCGACCTTATGGCGGTTTACTACAAAACTGGGTTTTCAGCAGGCAGAGTGCTTGGACTTGAAAGATGTATCCTGTTAATTCATAATAAATAAAACCAAGAAGCCACTTGCAATCAGAAAGAAAAAAAAAGTGGATGTAAGTATGTGCAACACCTAAGAATGGCTAAGATCATGTTGGATGATGAATTTTTTTTTTCTTTCTAAATACATATATAATATCAGCAATCAAGTTGTACATTTGATAAAATATTCAAGTGTCAATAAAACAAAGCAGTAATGTTTTTAAAGCGACTTGTATCTTTTTAGATAGAACGGATCTAGCCTGGAGTGATTTGTCATATCTTAAAAGACGGTGCTACTTTGGTTATATGTTAAAAAAGGGGAAAGTACTCTTACAGCATCTTCCTTCGTTGGAGTAGCTCTGCAACAATTACTTTGTTTCTTTCAGCCACTATGTGCGTGTCAAAAGCAGCGTTGTCTAATTGTTGTCAAAGATCTGTAACTTTTTCTTTCCTTGAAGCTTGATAAAAACAATAGAGAGATTTTATTAATAATATGTTATAACATGTAGGACAGATGTGTTAAAACCCCTACACAGAGTACCAGCTAATTATGAACTCTGCTAAAAGCAGCATATATCTTTTGTGTTTCCAAACTTTGGCCATGCGTTGATAATAAAACAATAAAACCGAATTCTTGAAATCCACTTGATAGGTTGCTAATATCCTGGGACAAAATAGTTAAAGAAATAAATATTTTCAACACCAAAAAGGTATTTTCAAGTCCTTACATCCTAACAGGTCAATAAGACCAACCAACTGAGTAGGCAGCTTTTAAATTTATCATATTTGTTAAAAAGATGCTATCTCATCGCAATTTCAAAGAAATTCAAACTATAGTTTCTTACCTTATGTTCTTTTTTTTTTCAACCGCTCGTCCTTCAGAAAAATGGTCGAAAAAGAGCATTGATGACTAAGGTTTCCTATGTTTCTGGTACACAACGTTGAAATCGATGTAAATTTGTATGAATAGGTTAAAATTAGTTGAAAGTGTAATTCCTTGCAATTAATTCAAGTATGTGAAACTAACAATACAAAAAAGCCACACTAATTTGAAATTTAACAGAGGATGAATACCTGATGAGATAGTTGTTGTTGAAGCCCTAAAATAGGTCCTACAATCGAACCTTCATAGAACCACAACCTGATCAAACCTGCAAAATGGAATGGGTAGAATATTAACAAATGGAATAATTTAACAATCAAAGTGTCAAAATCATCTGAATCACAGAGATTCAAGTGATGAATAAAATAAACCCTAACCTAGAACAGGGAAGGTATATAATTAGACAATCAAACGAAATAACGAATCCAAATCAAACAAATAAACATCGATGACTAACGATAAGCAAACAAAACAACGATAAGCAAACCAAACATTGAGGAAATCAGAGATACATACCAATTGCCTTCAGATGCTGTGAAATTGTATATGAAGGGAAAGATATGGACTATGGTGGTGGTTGGAGGTTTATTTTATAAGGGTAGACGGGAGCGGTTGTTGAGAGAAAGATATGGGAGCTAAATTCATGGGATAGAGAAGAGGCGTCGATTATGGATATACCATCAAGAAATAGGAGAGTGGGCAGCTTTAACGCCGGTTGTTGCCTTCAATGGTCACTACAAGAAGAAATGCGAGAGGCATGATGTTAAAAAAATTAGAAGCTGGATGTAGCGATTATGATTTTGGTATGTGGTTTCATTCTTTCAAGAGGAATCAAAGAGTGTTTGAAACGCTTACCAGAATTAGGAAATAATGGGTGGCCAAGAATTTTCTCCTTCATCACTCATAGTTGTCTGTAACCAAAAACCAAAACCTTTAAAATCTCAGGTCAATAGAAGTTTCAGCACAAGGAGCAATAATTTATTCTATCATGTTGGCAACATCATATGTAGTACACATTGATGAGTACTTACCAAATAACAGTTATAGGTCAGAATCCGACCAGAAGAACGGGTAGCCATCATCATCTGGTTTTGAATGGTCGCTTCAACCCTAGTTATGGCTGGGAAGTGGGAACTGGATGTGAAATATGTCAAAAATAACTTGATTATCAAAACATCATACATATGCACATCCAAACACGCAGCCAGTTTTGTTACATATAATTGTCTGGTTCTAATTGAATCAATGATTTCAACAGCGAGAACCCTCTCAGAGCACATAAGTCCCTCCTCCCTGAAAACAATATAACCCATATATAAAAGGTTCAAATGTATTTCTATAAAAAAAAAAAAAAAAACTTACCATCATGAACTTTATCTCCACCAAAAACCCACCACCACTGCCTGATCACAGTAAGCTAAATTTGTGATTTCCATTTAGATAGAACATTTTTCAATGATCATATACAAAACTTTAGCAAAGAAGCAGCAATAGGTTTAGAGTTTATCACCTCAAGTTCAGCAAATGAAGAATTATCGACTTCAACCATAACAAATCAGGTTTCCTCACAAACCTGAATCTCGAAGCATTCCCAGACTTAATTGCCACACCATAACCATCACCCTTTGCAATTTCACCAAATATAGCCCCAATTTCAATAGATTAATCATAGGGTTCGCAAACACATACATAAAAATTATAATTATAAGAAACCGTAACCTAAATCTAGATGCTTACCCGATCACGATTGAACAACGCTTTGATGTAGAAGATGGATGAGCAGGGACTGTGGAATCAATTGAGCGTTTCTGAAAGGGTAAAGCACTGTGGCGAGTTTGTAATGGCTGTGCAGAGGTACTTGAGCGAGATTAGAGGAGGTACGTGGGGTGGAAGAGCGTAAGAGTTGAAAAAATGTAACTGCCAAATTTTTGGCATTTGGATGGCCCAGATTAAGTTTAGACAATAACTGATTATTTATTGTGGTCAGGATTTAACAAAAAAACAGTTTTTTATGTGTTGACTGGCAGTTAATGTGTGCTGAACAATATATTAATAATGAGTTAAATTTTATATTTATACGTCAAGTATTGGACTACTTTTGTTGGCAGTTGGCGCATTTAGTTAATATGTAACAAGGGGCAATGTCAGTGCATTGCCACGAGTGTATTTGTTTTCTATGGGCACGTTGAGTGGGGTTTCATGTAATTTATTTTTAACTAGCTTTTATCCCGGGAGTGTCCCGGGGTTGAAAAATATAATCATTCTAATAATACTAATACTAATAGTAATAGTTATTACTCTTGTAACTAAATAAATAAAAAATAACCTTGCTATAAGTGACACCATGTGTTGCAGTGTTGCGTGATTCTTTCTCCTAGTTTCTCTTGATGAAGTATACCTATCCATCTTTAGAAGAGTAAAATTGCAATGATAGCATGACGATTGGGCTTAATTTCAACATCGTAAGATAAGAATCTGGTTTAAAAGAAAACCATGATTAATGATTAACATGAATACTTTGTGTTTTTTTTCCTGTATGAACGAAACCCCACAAAATATAGTCGATTTTTTTCTCCGTTTTTTATATAGCACTATGGTACTCGTTGAAAAGATAATAAAACGTTCGTTAATTTGGTTTAATTTTTTCTTTAAAAATTTCGTACATAAAAGATATTAACGTTTAAAAATTATAGGAGGAAACATAAGAGAGAAAAATTTAAATTTGTTTTATAATTCTTTTTTCCTAAAAAAACTCAATTTAATTTTTATATAGATTAAAAACAAATTATTAAAATAATAAATTCAATACTATTACCACAAAGTGCCACATGGCATATTCAATGGAGGGTTGAAGCCTCCATAGAATGCCACCTCATAAAAACTCAATTCTTTTATTATAAGTTATAGATTACAATGATAAGACAGTTAATATATGAGTTCACCAAAGAGTAATGGAGCATAAACAAAATAAAATTTACATTAAAAACAATAATATAAGCAATGGTGGCTTGGTTGACCCACACAATAATCTAAAGTATGTTTTGTTGAAGAAGCTTGAAGTTTTTAGGTTAACAGAAAAAGTTTGATATTGAAACGCTACTAGTACTAGCGTTTAAGAAAAGTATCCTACTAGCTGCAAGCTTTTAATGAGTAAATTGACACAAATACTCATTCTATCATAAAAAAACATGCATACAAGCTTTTAGTTATGCTCATTTTGGTATAAACTCCAGTTATCTAAAAAGCCGGTCCTAAGGACTCAAGTGCCTCGGCCGAGTAAAAAAAAAGCCCTTAGGCCGTAATGGATTATATAAAATAAATGATTTTTTGTGCGTCGACTAACGTTATAGCAAAAGTATAGTGTTGGAATAACATATCGTAATGGCTTACTAATGATTCGTGAAGCTTTCCTAGCATTTTTAAGCAATAATTAACGATACAAATATATTTTTTAAAATTTTTTATTGTTATATTATTATTTAGATTAGTTATTTAGGTTATTGAATATTTAGAATATTAACTATGAATTAAATTGAGCCCAATATAAGTTATAAGGGTTTAGTAAATCATATATGACAATGTAGTTTAAGGTTCTAAATTTTAGAAAGGAACCAATAAGTGTTCATTTTTATATTTTATACAATATTGGAACTTAAACATTTAAATTGGGGGCCAAAATTATTAGATGATGTGCAAACTGCAAACAAACCACACGAGAACTTTACTGGATTTTTAATATTACTTTAATTGTTAGTTAAAAGATTTATAACTAATGTTAAGTTTTTATATAAAATATATTAAAAAAAAAGAGCCGAAAATTATTAATCAATGAAGTACTCTACCATCTAATATGAAACTTATTAAAAGGGTAAACAAAATGCAGTATTACAACAAATAAAACCAATGGCAATGTGTAATAATTTAAATAAATTCTAAATTCATTATTCAAATTATTAAGCGGAGTTTGACTATTTTGTAGATTATCATAAAAGTGACTAGAGACTTCTTTTTTAAATTTCCAAAGCCTCCTTTTTTTTAACAGCTCCCAATGTTCAAAACGAGTCTTCTCTTTTATAAACCCTTGCAACATTTTCCGGTAACTGGAAATTTTCTAAGCATCTCCCGACGTTACCATTATCTCCTTATCTATCGACAAAAAAGGCCTCCACTTAATAACTCACATTCGCTACCGACTATATATATAGGACCCTCGAAAAAACGTGCCTCGGCCGGGGGTGCGGATCGCCCACCCCTAAGGCCGGCCTGCTAAAAAGCTACAGTTAGTAACTACCAACTACTAGTCACCAAATTGTAGTGAACAACCAACAGCTAGGTTTGCCAAACATACTCTATATTTCAGATTTTAAAGACATGTAACTTGCGATACTGGTGTTTTAGATGTTTACGGTTGTGTCTAAAAAAGCCAAAACATTTCTCTCCCTCTAGTCACCGTCTTTCATGCCCTGTTTTAGATTCCAACGACAGCCAACATTTGTCCCTACCCCCTTTTCTCTCAAAATCCTTCCGTCACTTCTATTGATAAAATTGCAAATAAATAAATAAATAAATAAATAAATAAATAATAATTTTGTTTCCTTTTAGCACAAGAACAATCAATCAACAACCTTGACAAACATTGTTACTTTCAAACCAACTATATAGTCCAGAGCATTGCGAAAACCCGTCACAACCACTTACATCCACGGACTTTGTATTCATGTCTTGTATGTACATGTAGGTCAAATTCATTTAATAACTAGGTAATGTTTAATCTCTTTATTTTTTTTTCTTAAATAATATAAGGTAGTTTAGTCATTCATAAAATATTAACGTCTGTTAGAGCCAGAGACACCATGTGTGCCGTGAGTGAAGAGGGCCACATGTGAATTTTTTTTTATGATTAGAGATTAAACATACAACATTGGTAAATCATTCGTGTAATTAACTCGTAAATATATTTAAAAAATTTATTTTCACGAGTAATTTCTTTGCATGAGGTTTTGGCATCTAACATGCTCACAAGGTGAGAACTTAAAAACTTATCTTTTGAAATTACATACATTTAGTGGCATCCACTATGACTAAAAAACACCACCTCTATTGGAACATCACTAACACATTTATCTAGACACCACTGAGTTTGGTTTTAAGAATAGGGCTTTAAATTTAAGGCCCCCTCTAAGTGATTGATTTATGTGACAGATGAGTCAGCATGAGGCTTTAAAATGAAATGGGGTGTAGTGTGGGCTTTAAATTTAATGTCCACATTATTATTTTATTAAAAAAACATAAAATCATCACCACCGATTCTTCCTCTCTCTTCTTCCTCCTCCTTTCTTTCTTCTTTCCAAGGTTTTCAAAACCGGACCGGACCCGGCTGGTTCACCGGTTCGACCGGTCCGACCGGTTTGACCGGTCCAACGAACCGGCCCAAAAACAAAAAAATTATAATAAAATAAAATAAAAAAAACCGGTCCAACCTCCCGGTTTCCGAGTCCGGCCGGCCGGTTTCCCGGTCCGATCGGCCGGTTCTCAGCCGGCTCGTAGCACTAGCGGTCCAACCCTCTAACCTGGACCGGCCGGTCCGGTCCGGGTTTCAAAACCTTGCTTCTTTCTTTCTTCTCTGATTCTTGTTTCTTTTTTTTCTTCTTCTTCCTTTCTTCTTCTTTCTTTGTTCTTCTGATTCTTTCTTTCATTCTTCTTCTTTCTTTCTTTCTTTCCTTCTTCTTTCTCCTCCAACGATCACCAAACCCACCACCGTACACCATCACCACCAGTCCATCACCGTACACCATCACCTTTCGCTGACCACCGTCGTTAAAAAGATTAATAATAACAGCAGCACCTCTCTCTCTCTACAGATGAGGTGGCAACATTTTATTGGTTGTGTCATAACCTTCAAGCGCTAAAAAATTAATGCCCCGGCCCATTTTATGTGTTTAGCGCCTTGAGGTTTTGGTGTTGGGGGAGCGAAAAACGTGTTTAGCATCGGTTTTGGCGCTCGACTACGGAGGGTCTAAGAAGCAAGAAGTCATAAAAGTGACAAGGTCTAATATCAAGGTGCGAAGCGTCAAACGTAAAAACGCACCGCTTTTCGTACCCGAGGCAAAAATAATTATAGAATTCTTTTTATATCTTTTCTATGTGTTTCTAGCATCATTCATCTAACTTTTAGACACAAATAAGTTTTATATATGTTTTAATATTGAAATTACTTACAAGCTGAAAAGCATGTTGTACAACAACTTGTTGTAGAAAAATATGGAAAATACATGAGGCACACACCTCAGATCCGCAATTATTGCGCTTCTTGTAAACAATGCACCTTGTGTAGGTTGAGGCGGTTGGGGTTGTGACTTAGGGCGTATTGCGAGGAGAGCGTTTTTAAACCAGCAAGTGAGGTGTCATACGGGTTGTTGACAGACGGAAAATAGTCATATGGGTTGTGTGAGAACCAACCTGAGATGGTGTTCACCAAACTATACAACACGTATGATGTTTGACTGATCGAAAAATGACTAAGGTGACCACTTACTGACAAATGCATACGGGTATAACTATATCTAACCTTTCATACAACCTGTTTGATAACGTTGCGTGGTGTACGTATACCATCATTTATAATCTTCTAAAAACCAAAGCAAATGTGCAATGGTGATTTGTAACTTTTGCTTCAAGGGTTGTACATGCTTTGGTGAGTTGTCATTTATGCTATAAGGGTTGTATGTTATTGTACTTCAATTTTTTGAACCTTTTGCCATCCCTGCCATTCCCACAGCATGCTTCCCACCTTACCTTCATCTTCTTCTTTATATTTCAAGATTTTACACAGATCTGAGCAACCCTTCTTCTGATAATCTTCCGGCCGATTGAAGGTATCAGAGACTACAATTTTGATTTCGTTTTCTTGCTTCTTTCCTTTCTTAAGTTTTGGTTTTTGAATTGTGCAGGGTTTGGTTTCGTTGTCGCATCATTCTGTCCAGGTAATCGAATTATTACTATTGATCGATATTTCTGTGTTTTTTCGACTTTTTGTTAGCTATGATATTTCTGTGTTTTGGGGACTTTTGGTTAGCTTGCAGATTAGGTTAGGAGATGAACATGCGTTTGGTTATTTTAACGTAGGAAGAAAGGCATGGACAATTCCAGCCTACAGTTAGTAAGTAAACTAATATAAGAGATAAATATAAAAGAAATACATAGTCATAAGATACCTATAAAAATGAAGCAACAATTGACTGACAAAAATATGAATTACCACATACAATAATTATACAGAACATACTGAAGTGTTCATTCTCTTTCACTTAAGATCAAAAGTAAAAAGGCTAAACAATCAAAGGTGGAGAGCTTGTAATAATAAATGGGTTCAATGCCTCAAGAAAGCAGGTGTAGTTCATAAATGAATATAAAGTAACATTCAACCGTCATTCAATTTCAAATCTGTGTAAATAAGCAAAAACACTAATAGGGTGTACACGAATGTTGCAGCAGGCTCTTAACAGCTGCATCTGGCTGTTAACAGCTGTTTAGCTGTTAAACGCAGCAGCATACTCACTCGCTTGGATCTGCATTTTGTTATGATGCTTTATTTATCTATATGGTTGCCACAAAAGCCTAAAGAGGATAAGTCCTTTCTCATATCAACTTATATGACCGGTTCAACTAACATTAATGTAATACAAAAAAGAGCTTAATAAGTTAGATTGTCATTCCTTTTAAATTTTAACCATCAAATCTACTGAAGTTATGTTCCTTTATATAAACACTCTAACTAATATTGAATCATTTTGTCATACAAACCATCTTGATTAGCATTTGACCAAGTTATGTTCCAATTTTTTTTCTAAGGTATCACAATCCGAACCATCTTTGCTGCTGGTGCACTAACTTAAGGTAAACCAGCTAGCTGCATTTCTCAGGCACATAGGAGAAGTCATGTTACAATCAAAGAGTGACAGCTGCAGCTGGCTGTTAACAGCTGCGCAGCTGTTAAACACAGCAGCATCAGCTGCAGCCATTAAACGCAACAGCATCAGGTGCCTATTAGCAGCTGCGGTTTATTCAAGATTTATGAATTTTTGCTTTGCTGATTGTTTAAAACTGGCACATGAGATTCATATTTGAAATTCAGACTTTTAATATCTTACTGTTTCAGGGTGAATATTGACTTTGAGAGCTGCGGTTTATTAATGATATTCTATATGTTGATGTCATATTAATGTGTTGTGTATTATGTAAATTGTTGTATCGTTGCTGTAGGTTTTAGGTCAGTGAGTGAGGTCAACGTAGGTCAGTCTATAGTTGAACTTTGGTTGAAAAAAAGGAATAGCGTTCGCCAACAGTTGCGTCTTCTTGGTTCTTTATGATTCAAAAGTCTTAAACAGAGAATGATGCGATGCAAATGTTATGCCAAATCACAAAAATGTTCGAACAAAGAGGTTAGTATCATGCTCAAAATGCACAAACAAACTGTTACTAGAGGAAGACGAATCACTTACCTCGCTAACCTTTAGCTGCAAAGATCATGATGATATTGACCCAAAGCTGAAGTAAGCATATACTAAGCCGAATATCATTCAATGCATCTATACTACAGTTCATAATAAAATACCTAATAAAAATAAACAAAACATGTACTCTCTGAATGTTGAGATAGCTGATGAAGCCAGTACCGAAGAGGTGGTTTTGTTTTATGAAGGAATGACCGCGCTCATAAAAAAACATGCTGGGATTTAGTGTTTAGCAAAAAGTGCATTGATCCAAAAAATATTACCAAAGGAGATAAGATGCATCCCTAGGAATCAAATGCTTTTTTTCTTAACCATCAAAAACAAGCAAGTTGTTGTGGACAATGTCCTAAACACTGATGAATCATCAAAGAATACAAGTACTTCATCGCAGTCAGAAAGCCAACAGCTCCACCAGACCCTAAATGAATGCTGGCAAAAAGACAACTGCACGATACACCAGGTATTAACTCTTTAATTGCGACTTTTTGTTTCTCATGCAATTTCCTTTGAACTACGATTTGTGCATGTTCTTCATCTCCAAAGTCTTATGCAAGATTTTTTTTGGGTTTTGGCAGATGCAAGCTACAAGTCAAGGAAAACCAATCACTAGAATGCCGCTTAACGTCATACGTAACCTCTTTTGGAAACCAAGAACTCTTTTATGTAGCGTGCTATTTTGAGAAGTTCATGGTTCTTCGTAACGCTGACCAAGACTTCT
Source organism: Ambrosia x helenae (assembly GCA_030844895.1). Lineage (NCBI taxonomy): Eukaryota > Viridiplantae > Streptophyta > Magnoliopsida > Asterales > Asteraceae > Ambrosia > Ambrosia x helenae. The sequence goes on from CM061223.1 coordinate 11,652,542, forward strand.
TTTATGTAGCATACTATCTTGAGTGGTTCATCCAACCTCTTTTGTCAAGCATGGTCCTTTATAAAGCCTACTAAAACCTCTTTGGCTCATTTGTGAAGCATGCTATATTAACAACTACCCTTTTGTAAAGCTACGTAAACTATCATAGTATAACTTTGCTTTTGTAAACCTATGTGATGACTTATATTTCTTTTTCCAAGGAAAAAAAAAAATAACATCACAAGCTTGTTAGAAAAAAATGTAAGTGGTGACAATGTAAGTTTGAATCGTTGAAGCACTACCAATACGTTGATCATTGTAACATTAATCCTAAGACGAATCATGTAACTGCAAGGCTTGCTATACACAAATCTAAAACGATTAATATTATATAATAACTACCAAATTACCAATCAATCTTTTTATATGTTATTAAATCATTACACAACCCCTATTATAACCATATGACTATAACCTCCCTAAAACCCACTAAACAACTAAACCAGACCACCGTAGTCCTTTACAACACTTAAATAATTCATGCTCTCCTACTAAGTTTCTTTTCGGCCACAATCGACAAAAGCCGCGAAACACCTTGAGTCCACATATCATATTCTCTTTGGTTCCTACACTCGAATTCCACCACTCCACGGATAGCCGTCCTTAGCCCAAAGTATCGCCGCTGCTCACCGCCATCAAACAGGTGCCGCCCTGGCCACGCTGGCATGTTTTTGCAAACCTCCAAAACCACATCTACAATATTCGAGCCCATTAGGTGGTGGCAACTAACATGCATAATCAGTTAAATGTTAAAAGTTAAGATCACCTACTTTTATTCTTTTTTGTGATCGTAGAGCCAACATGTTTGCTTTTCATCTTTAGCATCACTTCACCCGACCGGTGGATATAAACAGACACAATTTTCCAGTGAAGATCACCTACATTACATACCGATATGTTATAAACATGTGATCATTATTTGTCAGTAGAAGATGTTGAGAAGTTGGATATTTACCATTACGGGTGCGCTTGAGAAGCTCGCTACTCGAGCAAGAAGTTCTTGATTACATATACCAAGAAAGTTTTCTTCGGGTAGAAGCTCCTCACAGTAACCACTGCTGTTTCCATGGTTTTTGTTTACTTTGATTCCTCTGTCAACTGGTATAACTGCGGCTATATTCCATACTTCTTTTAACGCCCTTGCCTTTAAGGTCGCTGCCCCACGTAAAGCTATCAAAAACACAAAAGTTATTGGGACATTATTGTCTTTTACGGTATAAATTTGCATCGATAAGGTTTGCATTCAGTCTAAATTCAAACGGGTCAATTCGGGTTACATTTTATGTGAAACGGGTGGGTCAAAGATAGATTTACAAGGAAGTAGATCAAATAGTTGACCCATCCAAACACTGTATTTAAATACATAAACCCTCCATAATCATTTTAAGATTTATATTTGAATGATATTGTTGTTTTAATCTTGTTTAACATACCAACTATTTCTATTGATTTTATTTATAGTTTTTGGGATAAAAAATATTTTGATGAACCCAATCCAAAACTTGTTTTACCCTCTGCCTGCCCATAATCCACCTCTGGTCTAGATGTTTACCTGTGGCAGCCGCAGCAGTGAGAGTGAGTATATCTCCATGGGACTTGACATTAACAGCAGAATTGACAGCAGCAACAAGGTGTTCGCGTTCAGCTCCCATAGCTTCTGCTGCCTCGACACATTGAGCAGCGACCAAGGTGGCAGCAGAGGCAACAGCCATGTCTGTTTTTGCTGTTTGATCATCTTTTCTTGATGCTGAAGCTGCTGCGGTAGCGGCTGCAATTGTGGCCACAGCTGCTGCCACACCAGCAACAGAAACAGCAGCATGGAGTTGGGCATTGTGAGCTCTAGTCTCTTCCTTTTTCTTCTCTCTTCTCTCTTTTAACCACCGTCCCACTGTTTTTCCGGCAGGGGTGCTGCTGCCACCTGTCCCATAATTACTTCGTGTATTGGCAAACAGTGGCTGCAGCGTGTTGTTGGCTCGAAGATACTGCAATACATTGCAAACCATTAACACCATATGCATGCAAATCTAACAATTATCTTTCAGATCACAAAGAAAGCCAAACTAACAACCTTATAGCTTAAAAATAAGTCATTTATTGGTTTAACGGAAGTCTATTCGAATAGGTCAAATAGCATGCCATTAGTCCAATACAACACATTTCTATTTACAATAATATCTGGAATCAAATAGAAGTTTTCCTCATTTGTAAGTAATTAATAGTTGTAAACATTAATAATATTGATCTCAATAGTTTGCACTCTCTTGTTCTCTTTTCCACTGCACCTGATTAGCACCACGTAAATATACAAAAAAATAACTAAAATCATAATATTTTTGAGAAACCACCCTGACATAACACATGTACCATAAGCAAGAGGAAATGCGCCCGCCATAAAATGTAAAATTCTAGCAACAAGGCACATAAGTTAGACGTATCGTTGTATGGGTTAGACGCATAGTGTACCATGCAAATACCAATGTTAGAAGCAAAGTGCATCGAAACATTTTAAAAAAATATCAAAGAAAAGATATCAATACTATATTCAATTAAAAGTTTGTTTTTTTTTTTTTTGAAAATTTTATATTAAAATAATTACTTATATAAAAAGTTTTAATGTTTAAAAATGTTGAAACAAAATAAAAGGAAAACTTTTTGCGTGTTGTTTATAAAACCTTATTGCAAGTTACAACAGAAGGGTTAAAAAAACAGAAGGAAAAAAAAATGACACTATTAAACTAACAATATAATTTTCTCGATATACAAAATACTTAAATGAATATAATTAAATAATAAAACCGAACAGATATATCAAGCAGACTGAGTGGAGAACTCTCACTGTCCAAAAACAGAAACTGTAAGAACATGGTCAGAGACTGGCACAGGCTAAATAAAACAAGACACCATCCCCCCAAAAAAGTAGGTATAACCTATATAACATATTTCTTTTTGTATGAAGTATTCTTTTTTGTGTAAAACTTTACCAATTATAAAACAGTAGAATTGGTAAAAGGTTAATAGTAATTTCCTTTTTTTTTTTTTTGCAAAAATCAAGATAACTGAAAAGCAACAAGTTTGTTTCGATGAGAAAATATTGATCTTAAAGGAATACGGGTAAAGAAGAGCCTTAAAGTCCGGGGTAAAACTATGTTCATTACACTATTTTTAGATATGTTTTAGTACATCTCAGTAAAGAGGGTAAAGGTGTACAGAAATTGTATCTCAGCAATATCTGCACAGTAAAAACAGTAAAAACAGATATGTTTCTAAAGCAGAAAAACCAAAATAAAAAGTTTTGAAAACCGAACTCATAATTTTAAGCCTTAATGCTGGTTTTATTACCCAGACTGAAGGACTTATAGAGGACGGGGCACAACCAGAAATACTCACAGGTACCCCACTACCAGCACGGTAACACCGCCGCCGGTGGTGCTAGTAGTGGATCCGTGGAGGGTTTCCGTGAGTTTGTCTCCCCTTTTGTCTTTTTCTTTATTTTACTTTGAGTGAAGTGCTGCCTCCAAAAAACTATTTAAGTGAAGTGAATCAGTACAGTGATGTAGCAGTGCAGAATTTGTAGAAATCAGTGAAGTTGAAAAAAAACAAGTGGAACGCCTCGTCCCCCCTTATAATCGGATGACACTATATTAGCATTAAAAAAATATAGTGTATTGTAGAGCATTTAAAAGGTATTTTGTTATATTACGTTTTTTAAAATAAATAAATATATTGTTTTTAAGAAAGGAAAAAATGAAACAGTGTAGAGATTTTGTAGATAATGACATGTTGGTCCGGTGGTCCAACAGTGAGGTAGGAAGATTTACCCACTTACTTAGGGTTATTGCCCGGGAGGTCTCCGACTCAATCCTTGCCCAGCAAACTATGTGATTAAAGCCTTCGAGCTGAAAGAGTTGCAATACCCACGGGGCTTGGATTCAAATTTAGGAGGAGTTGAGTCTATCGTGGTGATGTACTAGGTTGTTAAAAAAAGATTCCGTGGAGTACATAGTATTGAATTTAGTAACTTAGAAATACTACAAAAACCTTCTTAATCAGTTGACAAACACTTTTTTATCTTTCAATTTTTTTACTCTAAAAACGATTTGGGCCCTCACTCCGGTTTAATAGTTAAACTGCCACGCACAAAAACCGGCAAGATCAGCCTATGTCAACTAGACTCCTTATGACTGGCTCCCTATTCCGCTTCTGTTTTAACCAGCTTATGACAGTTTACTTTAAAGATAATGGTAAGTAAATCCCCATATCATTTTATATAGGGGGGTGTTGCCGTCAGAGTTAAGGTGTTGCTTAGTTGCATGACGGAAATAATACACACCACAGTAACCTATTTTCCATGATGGAAATTTATTTGGGCATAGAAGCATCCATTGTCTAATCAGTCACGTGATGCCATCAAGGAAGGGGACTTGCATTTATCATAACAGCGTAAGAAAATAAAAACCAGAAAAAGAAATGAAAGCAAACACCAAACACACTCTAAAGTCCAACCTTGACCCTTACAGTTGTCTAAGCACTACTTGCGTCTTTTCTGCCCTTTATTAATCAAGATTCGCATATCTTATCTCATTTAATTTTTCTCATTCAATTGCTCATCAAAAGAAGTTATGTTATGTCTTTTCCATAAAGTAAGATGTAGCAAATTTCACGTACAAGTTTCGAGGCATGGGTTACAATTTGACTCTATGATCATTTCATTTACACTTCTAATTACTTTTAGGGGTTGTGGATTCATACACCCCTACTTTAGGATCCATACACCCTGGCTCACACTATACATCAATAGAAAGCTGCCACATACCCAGAATGTGATGTCATACACCCTAAATATGATGTCACGGGGGTGTATGAATCCTAGAACCCTTACTTTTACCTTATTACCCCTAAAGGTATTTAAGAATCATACACCCTGGCCCACATCACATACCAATAGGAGACTACCACATACCCCTGAATGTGATGTCACACTCCCAGAATGTGATGTCATGGGATGTATGAAACCCAGAACCCATTACTAACATGTATCAATTTTATTTTTCTAAAGTCCAACAAAATGCGGCCACGCGGGTACACCTATAGGTGAAAAAGGTCACCAACATCTACAATCGTAGACAGCGCTGTTGGTGACCCGGACCGTAACAACTCTAGAGGAAACACACACCCGAAGTTCCACTAGGTAAACCCCTACCGGATATTTTATAACGGGCCCCACCGATTTTTTGCTTACCGGTGAAAATTTACTCGATTTCGTCTGAAACTTTCATACGTACTGAGTCCGGCTCCAATTTTTTTCTCCAACAGCCACCATTGTTACTCAAATGAAAACTTTACACTCTAGTTACTCATATATTGCTTTAACTCGAACACACTTTAGATGCATGTTATTTTCTCAATCATAGGCAATACATATATACACATGTTGGTTATGGTTATGTTAAGAGATTATAATCTTGTAAATTTTACATTCTAATCCATCATATCAAATTATTATTATTATTATTTAAAAAAAAAAGCTATAGAGTTAATGTGTTGCAAAAATCACCTCCACAGATCCGTTGTGTAAAATGAAGCCAAAAAGAAAAACTGGGCAAGTGGTCTTGTCGACTTAAAGAGCAATAAAGTTAAAGTTATAGCAGCCGGCGATCGGAGGTTCAGGCCCGGCTCAAGCCCAATTCAAATGAGGCTTTTGCTTTGGGCCTCCAAGTTTTAAAGGCCCTATAATTTTCCTAAGTTTGATTATATATAATAAAAATAAACCTGAATTAGAGCATATAGAAGGAATAGCTCAGTTGGTTAGTGTAGGGAGTTGTTAACTAGAAGGTTGGAAGATCAATTCCTCCTCCAGCGAGTTTTGTATTTTTTTTCAGTATTTTTATTTTTTATAAATAGGGCCCCGTATTTTTATTTCGCTTTAGGCCCCCAATATGATTGAGCCGGCCCTGCGGAGGTTCCTATACCTAGACTCACGTCACAAGGCGCTTCCTCTCTCTGTATTTTTTTAATCCAAGATTCAAAAAGTAGCATCAACCAGATCACAATTATAACCTTCTCTATCAATATCACTACTTTTTTGTTTTTTTTTTTATCTTTTTTTGGATTATTGACGGACCAGTGCACCAGCGGAATCACCCGATCATATTTAACTCCACTAGGCAATAATGTCTATACACCAATTAAGAAGGAACCCGATAAATCTAGTAAAAACCCTCTTTCAAAATCAAACTTAAAACCAAATTATCCCTAAGCCGTATCCCACCGCTCTATTACTACTCTTTACTAAAATTTTGATTTCAGGTGAAAAAGCAAGAAAAGAGTAAGGCAAACATTATTTCATACTCGTACCCACTACTTTATGTATGTTACATATTTTGGGATCTAAAATTTTATAAAAAGTAAAAGGAATAGTGATATGAAGGAATATTTTTATTTTAATTTTTTTACCTTGACGACGTCGTCGTAGTCATCGGAAGGTGAGATCGGAGACTGTCGGTTTCTTTCTGTTAACGTTGCATTTAATGGTCCACTGCTATGTGACAGCCTCCCTGATGCTAACGGCGATATATCCTGTTCAGTTACCACCAATTCATTTAGTTAGCTAGCTTTCCAACACCACATTATTAATTATACAGATTTTTTATATCATTATTATGATTTATGAATGAATAATACTACAAATATATTCTCCAGTTGGTTAGGTACTAATTAATTATATCAAACACCTGCTATATATTCAATTATTCATGTCCTAATTGTTCCAGTTTTTAGGTTAAATATCTAATTGATTAATTCATACTTAAAGATATAAAGATTAACTTTTAATTTAGTACATCGAGATAGAAGCAGGCAACAAGCTGTGTGTAATTCCCTTTTAACAACAAAACTCATTACAAACTATGAAAATCTTTCGAAGGAAGGCGGACAATAAGTTGTGCAGTAACTAGTTTTTAGTAGCAAAACTTATTACAAACTATGAAAGCTTGATGAAATCAACGGTATATTCTGAAATGATCTGTTAAAACTATTATCTACACAATAAATCGTAAAATTCCGTAGAAAATCATGAATCACAGCCTATTTACGAAAAACATGATAATTTTTATTATGCAGTTTTTTAAAAACTTCGTTTTTTTATTTTTTAAATAAAAAAAAATTGACTAAGTTTTTGCTTTTTAAAAAAACTAACAGAGTCTCGGTCTCGTTTGCCTTCTATTTCAATGTAGTATTAGACGTATTTTATCGGTGATGATTAAACAAATAATTTTTTTTTGTTAATCACAATAATAAAAACACTCCATCATAAACAACTTAATCTATAGTAAACAAACTCACTGATTGAGACATGATACGTTCAAGCACGAGCTGTGAAGTAGCAGACGACGCAAACGAAAACGTGTTTCCAGATAGTAATGTTCCAACAGCAGATTCCTCCACCGCCTCGGCTGAGAACATTCATTATTATTATTATTATTATTATCAGAGGTTTCACCGGTTTCCGAACCAAAATCAGATTTCGGTATCAACGGAGACAACGGTGAATGTAAAGTTTTGGACACCTGAAGAGCCGCAGCACTCCATGACCTAGATAAAAACTCCATCGGCTTACGTGGAACTCTCCGGCAGCTGAAAACCACCGCCGCCGCCGCCGCCGTGGTGATTTTGTTCCTGCCAAATAGTTTCCCATTTTTTTTTTATAAAAGTTGGTGAGGTTTTTTATTTATTTTTTGTTAGTATCTGATTTTGGGGCGTTTTTTGCGCTCATTGATACATATGGCATTTTAATATTTTATAGAGGGTGTGAGGCTAAAACGGGTCGGGTTAAGTATTTTCGACCCGGTCAAGGTTTTTGTAAGCATTCACTTTCCGCAAATCGTTTTCGTTGGTTAATGCAATGGGTCCTTAATGTATGATGAAATTAATACACGTGTAAATTCCTCAGGACTATCGTGAAACTAATCAAATTATTATTATTACTAGGTTAAATCCTGTGTGAAAATACGGGAAGACTACATCCAACTAAAGCTGAAAATCTATTTATTGATGGGTGTGCTTCTGCTTTTTTGTAACCACTGATATGAATGAAATAGCTTATTGAAAACCATTGATGGACATGTAGTCATTGATGAACGAAACAGCTGATGATATATAAATGGACGCATGAAAAACTTTGTTGTGATAACACATATTAGAAAGAAAACAGATAATCTTAATCTTCAATTAAGAAACAAATAACAATTTTTTGAGCCCAATCTACATTATTGTTACTATTATATATAATATTAAAAAAACACTTCAATATAGTAGATGTGTGCTAAAATGAACCGACCAATCGATGCACATCAATAAAGTAACATTTCATCAACCTATCATTTTTGACTTTTCAACTAAGCTTACAAGTCGGTTTTGTGTAAAACAATTTAGTCTACAAACGTAAGAGCCCATTGTGAGGTTTGCTATATCATGTGCTTACACTGTAACAAACTAATACCAAATGAAATATCGCCGCATCACCCGAAGGAGTAAAGAAAAACCATTACATGGTACTATAAGCATTTATGCACAACAACTGTGCCCGCAACGAAGCGCAGGCCAACTAACATCTAGTTATTATTTATATATGGGTATTTTTTTCATTATTTCTTACATGCTTTTATGAGACTATTCTTTTTCTTATTTATTTGTTGCTATAGTGAAAACTTGAGTAGGTGTATACTTTAACAAGGCACCGTTGTGAAGAAGATCAAGGACAAGGTAAATATTTTTATGTGGATTAGGAACCGAGTTAAGCTGTATGATCTTATATGATCTAGATTTGATTCGTTGGTGTAATTTTAGTTTCTTTGTTTTTCTTGTTGTTTGTTAGACATTGTGTTGTACACCATTGTTTCTAACATCTTAAAATTTTCATCGATGCTTCAAAAGAAATCCATTAATAGATGTCGAAAACTATAGTCTAAATAGCGTTCACTAGTGATCAAATCAGTTTTCTTGCGGCAATATATAAATGCTAATTTAATTGTAGATAGAGAAAGTTTAGGGTTTACACACTTTGCAATGTGAGAGAAGGTGGTGATGTTCATCGGATGGTGATGACTGGCATGGTTTTTGAGAGAAAAAGATGAGGATCATATTGTTTTGTGGTGAGATGGGGTTTAAGGAGAGATGAAGATGGGTTGGTTTTGTGGCTGTGACACGTCTTATGTAAGCCCACACCTGTCACCCACTAAACAATAGCTCAAAAAACGTAATAATGCAAATAACAAAAACCGCTTGTATGTCTCGAACCCGGACACCTTGTCTAAGGAAGCAACAACCAAACCAATTGAACAGCTAAATTTTTTTATTATATCCGTATACTACAATATATATAGCCTTAAAACAACTAAAGATGCACTATTCATGCCATTCATTTATAAATATATAGGATAATTATATCAATGTAAGTAATATATAAAGTAATAATTCTAGTGTAGCTATATACACACACACACATATATTACTGTAATTGTATTGTATCGTTGAATTGTAACGCAACTTTCAACGCATTTCTTACGAAACATGGTGTAGGAAATTTGTGACCCATTTCCTACGCAATTTCCTAAGTATTTGTAGATATATTGTGTCGCAAATTTGCTAAAAAAATTTAGTTTTTTTGTCGTCACAAATGAGTAGCAACTTTTTAAAATTTGTGACGCATTTTTTCCATAAGAAAATTTTGTAGCAAAATGCCACTTTTCTAGTAGTGAACAATTATTATGCATTCAATTAAGATGCTTTCGTTCGTGGTCATAAAAGCACGAGGTCATCAGGTCACTTCAACTTTAACATGCATTTTTATAAACCAATGTTTTCAGGACCGGAATAGACGTCAACCGGACAAAACGACACAACATGTTTCTTGGTTCAGCCTCCAATTCGTGTTAATTCCCGTTCAACACCCTAAACCAAATCACTTATGAAACCAGTTCCCAGTCCAGGTTTCCAAACATTGCTATAAACATAATTTATAGTGTGCCAATTGCTTTGTTTTTAAACTTGTTACTTTCTCATACTATGTTTCGCCTATTTACTTTGTTACTTTCTCCATCGTGTATGATTTGTATGATGATTGCTCTACAGCATCAACGACACACCATGTCACATATGATGGCTTCACATCACTTGCCCAAAGTATGCCCCAAGAACCTTCCGTCATCTTTCCGTTTGTAAACTCGGTAGCATATGCTAAACAAATCAAGTAAACACAGAAGATATAATTAGAATATTTAGAAAACAGAATCATAACCGGATTTGAATTTTAGATCTTTAACAAAAGACACACCAATGCATCTATCTTAAAACAAAATTTAATATTCTATAAATAATTAAAGTTTCTAAAGAAAAGTTTATTATTTTAATCTTTTGTGAGTATACTTTATTACATATTTTTATTTTATTTTGATCTGTCACATTTTTTTATCGTCTATCTTTGTCTTAATAAATACAATAAATACCATAATGAGCAATCACTTTCCAAAAGAGTATTGTTGTTTTTTTGAGTAGGTAATAATAATAACGATCTTTAAATAGATACACCATATTGCTTTTATTAATAAAATAAAGTAGAAAGTAATTATAAAAGTGTATTCAAGATTAAAGTGGGAAATAGAAAATAAAGTTTGCAGCGAAAGATAACGCATTAACCCAAAAATGACGAAACGTGAAAATATGTCCCAGATAAAAAAGATTTATTTGATTTTTAATAAAATATAAATTATATATATGAGAAAAGCTATTATGAGGATTGTATCGTAAGTGTTATGTTAAGAATTTAAAGCCGAGTGCAATTATGCTCACTCAGTAGATGGGTGCTAAAGAGTGTCTTCAAAGTATACGTCTAAATGATAACTGTCACTCAAACTGAATAAAAACATTACATAATAGTATAACATTAAATTTATATTAAATATTAGATAGATAATAACTTGATGACGTGTATTATATGTGGTGTACCACTATTTCTCATACTAAGGACATATTTTGTGTTGATATTTTTTTAGGCTAAAATTAGAAAAAAAAAAGTTATTCTATACTATATTAATTCTACGACACTTTAATAGTGTCTAGAAACTAATATGCGCCAATGCCGATAACTTTATTAAACACGCACTACCACTTCACCTTTTAAGTATTTTATTTATTTATTTATCTATATATTAATAGTATATATTAATAGACATACATTGGCCACTAACTTTTAAGTTAACTTCATTTTCTGCCACTAACTTTTAGGTTAACTTTATTTTCTTTCAATTGACCACCAAACTTCTATCTTT
>CM061223.1:11664004-11711755 GCA_030844895.1 Ambrosia x helenae
ACATATATATAAGTCACTATATACTACACATTTTGATACATTAAATAGGGATGGCAATCAAACCCGAACCCGATGGGTAAACCCGAAACCCGACACATTTGGGACGGGTCTGGGGTCGGATAATCGGGTATGGGTCCGGGGTATGGGATTAGTTTTTAATTTTTTCGCGGGTTTGCGACGGGTTTGGGATTTGATGATATACCCCGTTTACCCGACCCGATTACCCGATAAAGGATAACCGTTTACCCGATTAGATACCCACTATTACCCACTATAATTTCTAATATATATTTTTAAATATGTATGGATAATATATCTAATTGTCCATCTACATTGTCATCTTGTGCTAAAATTACAAAAATTAGTGTATACTATTTGTTATCTATGTCTTTGATTATTTTTATATGATTTAAATATTTTATATTTATACATTGTAATTATTTACATGTATATTTAATATTACTAAATGTAATTGGTTACAGTTTACCTAATAGATGCCTGTCGGGTTTTTTGGTGTGATATACTTAATGAGTAAGTTTTAATAATTAATGGGTTTACCCGAAACCTGCGGGTATTCCCAATACCCGATGGGTATTTACCCGACACAAACCCGACGGGTTTTGGGCCGGGTCTGGGACAAGGATACATAATCGGGTATGGGGTTTGGGATTACCTAAACCCGTCCCAAACCCGACCCATTGCCATCCCTAACATTAAACATAAACTTTAAATCTTTTTTACTTACTTCAACATGGTTCTTGTAATACCCTTTTATAATAGGATTTGTGTAGAAATCATCATCATTTCTGACCTTAACGCCCGAGCTTCTAGCCCACTCGACGTATTGTGGTCTCCCACCAAACTCTTTAAAATTGTTAACAAAACTTAATATTAACTTAAGACCATATTTTTTTGCTTGTGCCACAACAAAATCCAATCCCTGAAATACACGTTCATCGTATACTCCTGGTGAAATTTGTAAAGCTTTACCAGCAGTGCCATCTTCGAAAGCCCAAGTGCGACACACATAAAGACCAGCATCCGCAGCGTCTTGTAGAACTTGTGTTACTTTGTACCTCTCGCTAGGATTGGTGGCAACATTCATCATCCAGTATGCATTAAAACCATTAAATAGGAAAGGTGAACCATTGAGAACAAAGTTAGTTCCTTTGGTTCGAACAAAGCCACCTCCTTTATAACCCCTGTGAGCCGTAGCTTCACAAGCATAACCGGAAAAAGACATGTATAGAATAAAGAAAGAAAAATGGCACTCCATGAAAATCGACCAGATTTAATGTAAGTAGCCATTGGTGGTGGAAGATCTGAATGCATGAGATGATTGGAGACGTTGGTATTTATAATATGTATCGAGTATGAAAGTATTCTAAAAATAGAAGTAAAAAGAAATTGGAAGAGTAGAAGAGCCAGGAATTCGGCCTTATTTTCGTGCAATAGAATATGGTCATTATGGTGATTATAATAAAAAATACTTATGGGACAAGCAAATAATCAACATTGGCATATGGGTCGTTAGGAGTTTTTTGCAAAACTAGTAGAATTTCCAACAAAATTTGTGTAAATGGTAGATGTCAGAAACACATTTGTGATAATGGGAGTCCCGCAATCTTAGATTGCGGGAATGCATGATGTGGCAGCCACCATGGACGAGGAAGACAAGGGCTTGAACGACGTGGAACTCCATGCAGACGTGGACTTGCAGACGTGGAAGTCCCGCAATCTTAGATTTGCGGGAATAGGGTCAGAACAGTGCAATCTCGCAATCTTAGATTGCGTAAATGTATCAGCCTCCATTTTTTGTAAAAAACTCGTGTAATTGTGGGTTTAACCAGTAACGAGGGAGACAAAAGCCGATGTTGATCGTTCGTGACGATGGTCTTAGTCGGGGTGCTGTCAGATCAGAGTACAACGTAAATCTCAAGCTGGTGTGGCTGCGGTCATTAATGATGTTGTTGGAAAACATGTGCGGATGTGGTGGGGTGCTCGGCTCGAAGTGTTCGGTTGCCGTTTGGATGGTCATACGATGGTGTGGGGTGGCGTGTGATGGTGATTCAAGCGGTGTTCGAAGGTGAATAAGGTTGTAAACGTGGTGGTGACTGTTCGATGCGACAAGGGTGATGTTGGTGAAGGATGGTAGTGATGGTGATGGTGGTTGTCGAGTGAGATGGCAATGGAGTATGGTGGCGGCGACTCGATGACGGTCGCAATCTAGGATTGCAAGATTGATTTTTTAAACACTATTCCCGCAATCTTAGATTGCGGGATTGACACGTCACACAAATCGTCCACCTTGGCAGCAGCCCGTCCACTTTGGAGTCCACCTCATCAAGTCCCGCAATCTAAGATTGCGGGAATACCTATTTCCAAAACCCTCTTCTGACATCTACCATTTACACAAAAATGTTAGAAAAAAACTCCATTTTTGTAAAAAACTCCGTTAGATCTTTGTTTGTGTATAGTAATTTTGGTGTCATGTATTGTATTATTTGCTTCGGTTTCTGCAAGCAGACCAAGACACTCGTACGTATTTTCCTTTGAGATATGATGAACTTAAAGATTACATGCTGACAGGTTATCGATTTTTTTGGTTGAACTATAGTAGAAAGTAGATTACCCAGACACCAAACATTCTTCAAAAAATGACTAGCAGCTATGTTAAAAACTCCAAAACCACCTAAACTAAAAAAAAGTTTCATAAGTTATCCTACTATTTTGTTATTTCATAGTCCAGTTGCAGAAAGAGGTTCGTACCTCGTTGAAACATGATGTTTTTGTACCCAATTAATGGTTTGTATGTTTCTGACCTACATTTTTTTTATATAGATAACCCTTTATAGTTAATGTTTAACTATAATTACTACATATACAATATCAATTATTAAAGGGAAATGGAATTTTAATAATTCCAATTCTGGGGGGTTAGAAGGCAATAGTCCCAACTTGAAAGTTGTAACACAGCAGTCCCAACATGTCAACCTTTTTATTTTGTTGGTCCCAGACTAACCTAAGTTAAGTTTTTCTGTTAAGTGCCAACGTGGCAATCCACGTGGGCACAATATGTCCAGTTGGCAAAAAACGACGGGGTTCCACTTGTTTTATAATAATAACACCCACCACCACCTTCCTTCTTCCTCCAACATCTTCATCATGTTCACCACCACCACCACAACCACCTGCCACCCACGTCATCCACCACCACCACCACCCTTCACCGTCATCCACCACCACCACCTCTTCTGTAACAGAACATCCCCCCTTCTCTCTCTCTCTCTCTCTCTCTCTCTAAACCACCACCACCTTCCTTCTAAGCAACCACCAACCACCACCTCCACGCCGCCATCTGCAACACCTCCACCGCCGCCATCTGCAACCATCAACCAAATCCACCACCATCTCAACCAAAACCCAAAAAACTACCCCATTTCAATGCAATTAGATCGTATATGGACCCGACCATGGGGTCAAGAATCAATTTTTTTTTTCGAAATCAATATTATAAATTGAACCCAATTTCCTAACCTGAAAGTGTCGAAATCTCATACCCACTCTCACATTTCGTTCTAAATCGCTCAATCGTGTCCAATTCAAAGATTTCGACTTTCAGGTTGACTTGCGTTCTTTATAGATTTGCTATCGGTAAGTCTAATATTTTTCCCCTATCATGTTTTATGTCGTATCGGGAGTAATAGCCCTCTATCAGTTTCTGGTTTTGATTCGTAATTAAACACATTGAAAATCTATCAATGGTTCAGATATGAACCAACAATGTCGGTTGGGGAGAAATCAATATTTCTGAGATGGGCCGGTGGAGGAGAAGGTGGAGAAGACGACCGGCATCCACAGGCGGTGGTGGAGAAGGTGGAGAAGACGACCGGCAGGTGGTTGTTGTTGTGGTTGTGATGGTTGTGGTGGTGGTGGCAGGTGGTGATGGTTGTGGTGGTGGTGGCAGGTGGTTGGTGGTGATGGTTGTGGTGGTGGTGGGTGGTAGAGAGAAGAGAGAGATGAAAGATAGTGTGTATATGTGTGTGTGTATATTGTATGTGTGTATAATATATATATATATATTATATATATATAATTCTTTTTTATTATTATTAAAAGTTTTTTTTAATTAAAAAAGCCAAGTGGATAAAGAGGGCCCATGTTTTTGCCAATTGAGACAGATTGGCCACATCACACGCCACATGGCAGTCCACGTCAGCATTTAACAGACTAACTTAACCTCGGTTAGTTTGGGATCATTAGAATAAAAAGGTTCACAAGTTAGGACTGCTGTGTTACCACCCAAGACTTACACTTCAATAATAGCCACATAAATTAGATTAATTTCTCTATGATCTATAGAGATTGTATCCTCTTTGAGTTCTAGTGGGTCCACCCTTATTTTCTTATTCCGGGCCCTTTGTAAGAATATATGGTGTCTCCCCTAAATGCCACATCAGCGTCACCTTATTTTCCTCCTTTCCTCCTCCAAAGTTTGGAAATGGTATTCCCCTAATTCCCCCAACCTCCCTTATTTTTTTATTATATAAACTTTGATTAAAAAAGAGGCCAATCAGAAGACAAGGGGAGAAAGGGGAAGAAACCCCCAAGTCACCGAAAAATGTTGGGGGGGGGGTGTTTCCTTGGAGGAGTTGTCCATGTCATCACCCTAAAGGTCTCCCGAAACCACACCAGTTAGCCTAACATCACCTCTTTTTATTAATTAATGACACTATATATATACAACCAACAACCATATCTCTACTACTACCTTATTAAGTAGGAGAGATGGGTAAGAAGGTAATTTCACCATCATTTTAAGATGGCATACAAAAGGTCACAAGGTAAACAACTATATTTTTGCCAAATCCTTCCCTTTATGCCCTATGTGCAACATTTTATTGCAATTTTACAAATGACTAATGCAAGTCATCTCTATTATTATTATTATTATTATTTATTATTATTAATAAAAGTTACTATATATAGGGAATAAAGTAGTGTGAAATATAATGCAGACCAAACCTTTTGTAAAACTTTCTTTCAAAATTTAAGGTGTATTTCCAAATAAATAGACCTAAAGTCTTTAGATCTTTTCATACCGTCCTTGTCATTGATATAAACATAACGCTCTACTAAACTATAGTTATAGTAATTTCTTATTTTAATATTGCAATACTTTTTAATTCAATATATGTATTTTTATTTAATATTTAGTTGATATGGTAGATTCGAAATTTAATTGAAAGCAAAGTATCACTATCTTGGCAAAGTCATGGAGATACAAATGATTAATGGTATATCTCTACTACCTTATTATAATAATAATAATAATAATAATAATAATAATAATTAATTATTATTATATATTAAAATACAATGTCGGTTCTACATGTACTACGTAGCAGCTACAGTACTACTGTAGCAGCTACAGTTTTTTTTTTTTTTTTTTGTGGTGGTTTATTTATTCACAAAACGAAAACCTCAGAATAAGATGGGGGAGTTGTTTTCCATTGGCGAGGCACGTAAATGACGTGGCGAGGAGGGAAAAGAACCAACGACAGATGAATGGTATTCTCTGTAAGTGTAGAGGTTGGCGGTTGGTGATGGTGGCGGCTATGGGTTAAGAGTTTGACAGCTGAGTCGGAGAAAACGGTGGTTCACAGATCTTTAGCGACGGTGGCCTGGTGGTGGGTTGCGGAGAAGTCGTTTCTCATATTGTATTTTTTTTGCCGGTGTCCGTCGCCGAGGATGACGACCAGTAGGATGACATATGTGCCATAGAGTGGGGGTTCATTCCGGTGGCGGTGACGGTGGCTTTTCCTTGGTAGAGGAGAGGGTAAATAGAAACTAGAAAGAGATGAAGATGATGTTTTAAAATACAAAAGTACAAAGTGAAGCAAATATAATTTTGATTTGACTATTTAAGTTAAAATAGTAAAAACGTGATGCTCTGAAGAGCTTTTACATTGTTGATTTTGTAAAATTATAAATAAGGATATTCATTACGTGCAATTTATGGATTTAGTTAAATTTGTATATTTTAAGTTGTTATTATATACTAGTGGGTATGCCCGCGCGTTGCAGCGGGTGTCCCGACCGATATCATATTCGATTATGACGTGTATTACAGACTGCTCTAGACACACCAATATGCTATACAGATTACAGAGACCAGGTGACATCAAGCTTGCCATGTGTATGACTTTGTTAGTCGCTACATCAGTCTCCTTTGTGTAAGCGTGCCACATTCATGGGGCCGTATAGCTTGAGGAAGCTAAACTCATTACCGCCTGTATGATGTGTCATTCTAGTACGTTATATGACCCGCATGACCACTTTTTCATATGTCATACAATCCGTATAGATTGACGCCACCAATTCATACAGGCCCGTATTTAACCCATTATGGCCCGTATGATGTGCCATTCTAACACCTTTCCATCTGTCAAAACAGCTCATGTTTAAGAACAAATTATAAATTCGTGAATCGTGTGTGTGTGTTGCATACCAGAAGATTGGCCTAACATCTTCCTTTAGACGGAAAAGGTAAGTAGGCTTTTTCCATGGCAGTGGCCTTGATATCTTGGACTGTTCAATCAATCCAAGATTCTGCAAGGTAAATTTATTGTACATTACAATTTAATAATACAGATGGTCTTATTAATTTTGAAGCAACTACTGTTTCAAAATTTTAAAAGATATTTGAGGACTTCCTTACTGTCAAAATTGCCAATGCAGACTTCTCCATGTTGAGTGTATAAAGATGCAATGTCTTGATTCCGCTAGCCATAATTTTCTTACACATTTCAGTTCCAAGGTGAACACCATAAGCTCTAACAACTTCCTAGTTGTCCTTGATAGGCTCCAAAGCAGCACTAATTTCGGATGAGACCTACAGTTGACGGTTGTTAATTACACAACCCAAAATTTCAGGCCAATTACAATAGGAAAGTGAAATATAAAAACATAAAACAAAAATACAAGTTTGCAGGCCAGCATACCTTAATTTGCAGAAACCAGTCATGCGAATAAAGCCATTATAGTTGTTAATGGGCATGATGCCAGGAACAATGGGACAAGTAATTCCAATTTTTCGACAGTCATTCACAAATTTGAGAAAATTGTCAATGTCATAGAAAAGTTGAGTAACAATCATATCCTGCTCCTGCATCAACCTGCAATATGTAATCCAAATTATAAGTGCCAAATGATAATTTTAGAACAATTTTAAAGGAGCTAAAAGCTTCGAGTTCGCTTCGATACCTTAAACGAGCCAAAGCTCGGCTCGCCAATTTTAAAATAATAAGTATACTATAAAGAAACTAATAATAATATAGAATTTGTTTGGGCTCGTTCAGGGTCGCGAGCCTAAACGGTCTTTGTAAGAGAAGCTCGGGCTCAGACTCGTTCGAGCTTTTACCGATCCGATCCCGAATAGCTCTTGAGCCATTGCGCATCATTTACACTCCGTCTTTGATGAAGTTTTTGCAATGAATCATGTGACTAACATAATTTTATTACTCTCAAGAATTAATAAAAAAATACATAACAAACAAGAAAACAGGGCATGGAAAAAGAATTGGTTTTAATGGTAAACATTGTTAGTGACCATATAATTATTTAGCCAAAGCGTGACATAAATAGAATATTGTTTTTTTTAATTGAATTCCAAAAATCTTCAATGGTAATCTTTTAGCTCATGACATCTTTGGAAATTGCACATTGTTCTAATCTCAGGAAAACTACATCAAAACACCTAAAATTATAAAACAGAATGTACCTCTCTTAAGGTAAACAAGATCCTTCACATATGCTTCAGGTGTAGCCAAGCCATTGCTTTCAATGACTTCCGGATGTACCTCTGGAAATAATATTTTTAAAGACATTTAGAAAATGAAGAATACAATATGACAACCCCAACAAAAACAGATAGGAATATCATATAATCAAATAATATTATTATTATCATGGATAGGAAACTCGACTGTGTATAAATTATAATACAAATTGAGTAATTGAAATTACTTTGCTAGTTTTGGGTCACATCAGAATGAAAACAATCAAAATGGTATGGAAAAAACTATGAACAGAACCTAAGAGTTCCGGCGAGGGAGGCGCAATAACACAGCCGCTATCGATTATGATGAAAAGAACACAACATTACATACCTGAATATGTCGATTGAACAAAGGGGCTAGGGGCTGGGAGCCAAAACCTTCGTTGATCTCTGGCTTTAAGCTAGATTATAAAGATAAAACTCACGACGCTTCAATTTTTGCATTCAATCAGGAATTAAAGCCTTGAAGACTTGGGATAGGGAAGAGAATGCACAATATTAATATTGATGTCAAAATTGTTAAAGCACAAGGTACAAACATCTTAATGCATCACATGGTACAAGCATCTTAATGCATCACATGGTACAAGCATCTTAATGCAATGATAAGGGGCATAAAAGGAAGAAAAGTGGGTCAAGTTTAGAGAATAACACTTGTGACTTTTAAGTTGCCACCTTAACTTTGACATTTTGGACCTTTTTACCCATCTCTCCCTCTTTATAATGTAATATAGATAACATAATCATTATACAAAGTTTCCCACCGGCTCTTTTTATATTTAGTTTTTTTTATAAAGTATTAACAGAAACAAAATTGTTTCTCCTTTTGTAATTAAAACAAAAACTAAAATATACGTTAACCCCTCACTCATAGAATTTTATGACACTTGATTATTGACGTTGATGGTTTTATTATCTTTAAATTAAACAATTATATTGTTGTTATTTTCTAAATGTAAATTTTGTATGGATTCGAGTTGGTATAACTTCGACTTATTATGCGTTTCGATGATATAAATTCGAGTTATCGTACGTTATGATGCCGCCGCAACGCGCGGCTGGTAACATACTAGTATTATATAAAAAGAACTTCATATAAGAGATAATTATATTATAGTATCTATTAAAGACTTCACACTTCTACGATTTACTTCTTTGATTGGATAATTTGGGTGGCTATCATTTTTGATTGGGCCTTTTGGAGGCAAGTATTATGACTAAACTTTGCTCCGTATTTACACTTTAGCCATTTTAGGATTTTAAACTTTGACCACCCAACTTTTTTAAATTTGTATTGCACTTTGGCCACTAACTTTCTTACTAACTTATGTACTTTATTTTATTCCAATTTGACCACCAAACTTTGACCATCAAACTTTTAGCTTTTAGGATTTCAAACTTTGACCACTAAAAGGATTTCAAACTTTAACCACCAAACTTTTAGCTTTTACCCGCGAGTATTTTTTTGAAGCTCACGAGAGAATAATAGTCACTTAATATTATCTTTTATGTTCGCGAAACCCTCCGCGCAACAGGAGCTCCCACAACGACGCACGATCTTTAACGTCCACCAAACCCTCAACGCAACAGGAGCTCCCGCCGCGAAGCGCGGGGTAATAGAATCCTAGTTGCTAGTTATATAAAAGACGAGCGCTAGTTAGAAATGCAAACTTTAGAGGAGGCTGAAATAGGCCAGAACTGCTTAAGCCTAGTTGGCCCCGAGTATCAGTATGTGATCAACCCCCAAGTATTAAAAAAGAACGCCTTGCTCACACTTCTATAAAAATAGACAATTTGCGACCAATCATTTCGATCTCAAATATCTTTGCCATACTATAACAGCTTGCATCATGTTGTGAGACCTAAATCATTTTTCTACAGCTTTTAAATAGAGCCGTTGCTAAAACTGCGACCAATTTACTACTCGATAGTCTATATCTTACTTTTTATCAGTTTTTTTAGCCACAGATTTGCAACCAAATAATTTTCGTTCTAATTTTTGTGAGCTTAATGAATCGGTTACATAAATATCCCTAATTTTACGACGTTTTTTCGATCATTTTTGGTATGCAACATCACGTTTTGTGTTAAGCAATGAAGTAGCACGGTATTAAAAACCTATCAAAAACCATTTGAGAAAGGGTAGTTTCGATAGCTAGTTGGTTGAAAATTGTAATGTGAGTTGAGGAAAAGCGGAAACCTGTTTTTTTTTTTTCTTTTTATATCTAAAATAGAAATGAATACATGTACATGCATGTGTGAAATTTTAGAATTGAAATGAAATGGGTGATGTAGCATATTTGTGCCGAATTTGCATGTTAGGGTCTTTTTCGTCTTTTCACTCGTTAGGCTTATTTTAAAACCTAGACTACACAAGTCAATATTTCTATAAACTCTTTTTTTTTTCTGAAGCACTCAATAAAACATGAAAATAAACTAATAAAACCTAGCTACATAAGAAATGTCTTCGGGGACCTTTAATCTTACTGCAAAATTTGCACCGAGATAAAAAGCCGTCAAGGGAAGTAACAACTCAAAACCCACGGGCGTAATTGCTTATGTGGCAAGGTTTCATTGATTCAATTACAATGACAATTTCAAGATTTTTTTTATTTGATCAATATTACTAAATGAGAACCAAAAAGTTAATGTTTATTACGTTAAGTCTTAAGTAAATTCCAAAAATAATTCACATAGTAGATGGTCTCCATAATTTGGAACTTTATAACTTTATATACCATTAGTGTTAAAGTGTAGTGTACACCAAGATAAAAGTGAAATAAATTTAGTTTTGCGTGTATCCAAACATATTTTGGTGTAAATTTTGAATATTAATAAAATGATAAAAATACTAAGTTTTAAGCGAACTAGTAAGCGATGATATAGAATGTGAGGGTGAAAGTGTAAAACATTAAAAGGGTAGTATGGGTTGACTTTGTATTGTCAGTTTTATCCAATTTAAAAACGCAGATAATCATTTTTAAGTGTTTGGGATTACGTTTTCAAAACGCAGATAATCAGTTTTTTAGGCTAACAAAATGCAATAATCTATAAGCAACTTCATCTCTGATTTTCCAAAGCGCATAATCTGTTTTGAATAATCAAATCCCAAACACCCCCTAAATGATCTAGTGTGTCAAGCTCAAACCAATATTTTAAAATCCATCACCTTACCGATCTAATGGTGAGACATGTTTTGAACATTTGCAATGTTACCAAATTAAACTATGTATTAATTTGGAATAGAATTCCACTGTTCATGAATAGTAACAACCCCTCTCTTATTGGTAGAGAGGGGTGGTGCTATTTTATATTTTTTTAATTAAGAGCCTTTTATTTACATTAAATATAAAGTGTTTCATAATTCATCAAAAGTTGGTTAGGTGGTGTAGTGGTTTGAGAAACATTTATCCTACACGAGTCTCAGTTTCGAGACATGTAGAGGCCGCTTTTTTCCCATTAATTACATTAACAACATTTTATTTTACATTAAATATAAATGGTTTCATAATTAATCACAACTTTGCTAGGTGGTGGAGTGGTTTGAGGAGCATTTATCCTACATGAGGTCTCAAGTTCGAGACTTGCTTGATTTGTTTTTTCAGATATTTTTTTTTGCCCAGACTATCATTGTCGCATTGGAACCCTAATAAACCAAAACGATAATGACAACATACGCGCTGCAACGCGCGCGGAAACCCACTAGTTTATATATATAACAAATGATTGAAAATTCTTATGAATAGTGTTTTTTTATGGTTGTTGTCTTGTATTGGGTTTTTATCATTCTTTTTGTTCTGTAGCGAGTTTGTCCACAATTTACACCAGCCTCATCATGTGGTGGCATAAATTCCCGTTTTTGTTTTACGATTTTCCCTGTTTCGGTTGTCATTTGCTTACTATTTAGCACAGTTTTACGACCCCCCGCGTCTAGGGGGTCAATATTGGTACAGGTATCATCTTCGTTTTTATGGTTTTCCTTGACGTGGAGGCATAAAATTCGTTGAAGACATAGTTGGATTCACAAAAATATATTTTTTTGGTATCCTAAGGTATATCGAATATGGTACCATACTGGTATCAAAACGAAACGGACCAATACCAACCGAATAACACCAGTACAAGTATTTGTTTTTATGGTTTTCAACTAATATAAAACAAGTGTCAATTGCTATGCCGAGTGTTACTATCATGCTGGTACTGTGATGAACGATACCGATATGGACCAAAAACCAGTCCATTAAGAGGCTGTTTGGTAGCATCTTGATGTCATTAAAAGGTTACATCTGAATCAGTCATCATTAAATGTGTTTGGTTTACTGACAGAACGCCTCTAAATCAGTCAGTAAGCCGCTTACTCATTAAGTTTCAAAATTATGTTAATGAAAATTTTACCACTTAATCATTTCACATGTGTTCATTACCATCAGTTGACCAATCACGCACCAGCTCCTCAACTCACCACCTCCGCCTTCACCACCAACTAGCCAAGTCAGGTATCTTACTGGTTCAGAGTCTCTTACCCAATCAGACATCTTAATGGCTCAACACTTACTGACGTAAAGATTGCCAAACAGTCCCTAAGTTTAAAAAAATGTGTTCAATGAAAATTTTAACAGTTTATCCATTTCATGTGTTCATAATTCTTTGTCGGACACTCACGCATCACTTCCTCGACCCACCACCAACTAGCCAGGCCAAACCAAGTCAGACATTTTACTTGTTCAGAGTCTCTTAACCAATTAGACCTCTTATGAACACTTACCGGTGCAGAGGTTGTTGAACAACCCCCCTTTTTTTCAAATGCAAGTTTGATTCGAAAAGAATTGCAAAGAAAAGTATTGAGTATCAACCGATTCTTTGCAAACAATTGGGGTTGTTTGGTTGAGCCCTAATAATCCAAAAGCCTCAATTAAACATGTCTCCACCCCCCCCCCCCCTCCCCCCCTCTCTTTTTGAACGGCCAACGAAATTCACCAAGAACTCATTTTGGAGTTCCAACTCAGTCAAATCAGGACCCCTTCCACCCGGCATAGCCAGACATGTAATGGAACTTCTGGTTTCACCAAGTTCACTAGTTCCGGGAAAAACCCGACTATCCACCCGCCTGAAAGCACGACAATTAAATAATCGGTAAAAACCCGGCGCTCTGAAGAATCGAACCCATCGCTTTCAGCCATAGGTCTTCTATCATTGAGCCTCCATACCCACTCCACCATAAGGTGGTTGGTAATTTAAATGTTTAAGTTATATTACTGAATATTATATAGATTTACATGCCCGTTGTACACCACGTGTACCTATAGCAGGTGATTAAAGACGAAGACCATATACACGATTACGTGAAGGAGCGGAAAATGTGGATGACGACCTGGGGAGGGAGACTCGAAGAAAAATAATATTTATATAGACACCCCTCTACTATAATATGTTTAACAGTTATTGACCAAATCAAATCACAATTACGCCACCCATGTGTTCCTAAGAATTTAAGATAATAACTCTTACGACTCTCGAGTTTGCCCTTATTACAAGATGAGAACATTTCTATTAAAATAAGACCAACAAGCCCTTCCATAATCCCTTGATTGGTCAACACGTTCTCATGATTGTTCATTTGCTTGCATGTCAAGAAGTCAATAGTCTTTTATATGCTACTTTTGGTAATTTCTTTTTAGGCAAATTATACAATTTTAGTTCGGTAAGACTAGCTTTAAATTGGAACTATATACTTATTTATTTTGATACTAATTGTTTTAGCCGAGTTAAATAAAACCTTTGATAACAATTCGGATAAGCTAATAGGGATGACAATCAAACCCGAACCCGATGAGTAAATCCGAAACCCGACACATTTGGGACGGGTTTGGAGTCGGGTAGTCGGGTATGAGATTAGTTTTTATTTTTTTTCGCGGGTACAACGCTTGAGCTATACAAAGAAAGAGGGAAGAACAGTTTGTTTTTGTTACATTGTATGGTTTATACAAAGATCTTCAAGAACTGATAAAATAGTATTATGACCAACTATATAAAAAAGCAAACGGGTTACTACTCAACCTTAAACGAATCTAACTTTGATATGTTATTATGTTAAGAAGTCATCAGTTATGAAACTAAATAAACATATGCATTAAAATAATATAACTCATTTCCCATGAGATTTGGACTATTTTGCAAGAACTTTCAAAATTAATTGGATCTTAATTGATAAAAAATAGTTTGATGTAATAGTTGTTTCTCTTAGTTATATTTTGTATCTCCACTACACGTCATAAGCGATAAGGACACATATAATTATCATCATACTATAGCGTAATGTAAATTCTTCTAAAGTTTCCTAATAAACTTTTTCTAATTTTCTTATGACTTTAAAGGTCATAGAGTTCTTCCTAAGAAACTTTTACTAATTGTCTTACGACTTTTAAGGTTGTAGAGTTCAATTAAATGTAATATTATAGCATATATGCAATATGCAATCGTTGGCCGAAGTATAATCATAGCAGGCCGAAGTACAGCCTTCATACTATAAAAGAAGATACACCAATACACCATTAATCAACAAATCTTTGATATATGCTCTAGGCATGGTCACGCTTTCACCACTTCTACAATTACTACTATCATTCTGTTTATTTATCTTTTGTTTTGTTTAGTTTATTTGCCTACATCTCACCAGCTCAAGACCCATACTATAGTTTTGTATTTGTAGGACTTACTGGATATGCATGGACGTATTGTTGTTGTATGCTCGTGGGTTAATAGGGATGTATTCACGTTTCATGACCGGATTGTAACTTATTTATATCCAAACCGATACACCAATACACAATTAATCATCAAATATAAAATATAAAATACAAATATTTAAATGAAATTTAAAATCAAATCAAAGGATAATCTATGATACACTTAAATAATCCACATCGTGTCAACAAGTGATGCCTAAGATAAAATAATAATTTTACATACAAATGTTAACCTAAGATTACCTTAATTACATCTAATAGATAGGATATTTAAATAACGTGTGTACTTTTTATGAAGAAATAGGAAATATAAAAGATCTTGGTGAAATATATTCGGTTATTAAAAACAAAACCAATTTGATTACAATTTGATTTTTTGGTTAATTACATCTAAAAGATAAGATGGTTTATATTGAAACACGAGTAACCAGCTGGGCTAGCCCAGTTGGCCACTCCAATGAAGATTCGGAAACACAACCGTAAGGTCGTGGGTTCGATTCTGAGGGGCGGAGGGTTTACCCACTTCGTGGGGTTCCCGCCCGGGGCCGCCGAGTCGAACCGCTGTTGAACACTGTAAGTCCTCACGTTGGCATACCCACACCTGTGGGGTTCCGGGGGATTCGAACTCGCGTCGCTTGGTTGTCTGTCGTTTGATTCCACCGCTGAGACATTCCTTCCAAAAAAAATATTGAAACACGAGTAATTAGTGTAAATACAAATCACTTGAAATCGCTACTTGGGATGTATAAATTGACTTTTTGGTATATTATCATATCTTTGTTTTTTCGTATGATATTAATGTAGCGAAAATACGAGGGGGAGAGTGAAACTTGTTAATCTATTATTCTATTTGGATAAGTAGTAAAAGTAAACCAAGTAACATGCTTTCTTATATTTTTCTATCTCAGAAGGTTCACCAAAGCTTCTCCTTCCATCAACTTCAAAAAGTCAAAACATGGTACCTTTGACTATTTCAAGAATTGGATTTAGTCTTCAATATAACCATATATATACTTTGTCATTTCTTCCATACTACTTTGATTCTCATATTTATAAAAAAACAACACACACATTGATTTTACACACTTAAAAGCTCTCAACACACACGCACACACACGTTAAAGTACTTTGCAAGAACAATAAACCATGTCATTCATTTGTGGCTCTTTCCGTAGCCAAAAAGAACAAGATGATTACGATGTGCTTTGGCCATTTTCCCCAAGGAAACCAGCGAAAAAACGACAGATTTTTGGTAGCCGAAGGGATAAAAACGCCACGAACCCTTATTCAGAACGTGGACTAGACAAGTTTGAGGCACTTTTAGCGGATCTTGACAAAAAAAGACAAAAGATAATGACACAAAAAGGGTCTGAAAATGTGTCCATGGTTAAGTTCGTTTATAGAGACAGCAATGAAGTCCAACCTATTGTAGTACTCAAGCTACACGATCAACGAAAACATGACAACATGAGTTCGTTAAGTACTAAAGAACTCGATCTTCCAAAGAAAGTTGCTTTTGTTAAAGCCGAAGAAGATAACACGAAACCATCGGTTGATGAATGTAAAAGAAGGTTAGGACAATGGTGGAAACCTTCGTATTATCTACCTTTGTTTGTGATCATGATCTTGGTGTTCTTAATGTTTTTTGGAAGATCTTTCACGATATTATGTACGTCATTAGGTTGGTATATGGTTCCGATGATTAACACGATTGTAGACAATTCAAAGCAGCCTAAAATCATCATGAAGGAAGAGTTTTTGAAGAGGTCAAAAAAGAACCATAAGCAATAAAGACCATAACAGAAGCTTCTGATCGAGCTTTGAAGTAATCAGCATCGATTGGTCATGATTGTTTGACGACCTAAACAACTTCATTTTTTCGGTTTGCTTTAGGGGTTATCATTTATTCGTTTGTATGTATATTTGATTCTTGTGGATATTTTTTTGTTCTTTTGTTTGTTTGTAGCGTTAGGCATGTCGAGTTGGACTGGAAGTTCGATCGCTTGTTTTGACAAATTTGTAAATTGTAAATGTAAAGTGACGACATTTTTTGTGGGACTTGTTGGGTTAAAAAAATTATCTTGTTGTTTATATTTTTAATTTTGTAATAGATACCGATCAACTATAGCCATTAAATTATTTGAGTAGGCAGAACCAACTGAAAAATAACATGCCTACCTTACATAGTTCACAATATTATATAAACGCCCCAAGCTAGTTAAGATCGGCTTGAAAAACAACTCGAACGAGTCTAGCTTAAACTAGCATGAGCATGAGTTCAAGCTTAATAATAAGTTTTTTTATTTAATATATTAAATACATATTTATAAAAGTACAAATTTATTTATAAAATTATGATAAAATAACTAAATAATAAAATTATGTCACATATAAAATTAGTACAAAAAACTATAACTAGTATAAATTAATTAACAAATAATAAAAAGCTGAAATAAAACTCGAAGTGAGACAAGCTCAAACCAAGTCGAGCCCAAGTCTAGGCTAAATCAAGCGCAACTAGGCTCAGCTCATTTACTCCCCTAGTTGTCAATTTCTGACATATTTAAGGTCTAAAACTAACATCCATAACAAAAACACTAGGTCTGTAAACGAACCAAACATTCATGAACTGTTTGGCGGGAAGTTCGTTTATGTTTGTTTATTTAAATAAACGAACGAACATAAACACACGTTTTGTTCGTTCATTTATGTTCATCAACGTTCGTTTATGTTCATTTATGTTCGTTCGTTTATTTTTGTTCGTATAATTAAACTTTACTATATTTTTATTATTTAATTCCATTTTGTTAAGTAATCATAATTGATATTATATTTTATTATATTATATTATATACAATATATTTGATATGTTTTAAAAACTTAACCCTAACCCTAACATTCTAAACATATCAGTCGCTCTCCAGACTTCACACTCCACAACTCTACCTTCTTCCACTTCCGGCCGACCACCTCCACACGCCTCCAGCCTCCACAGCCCCATCTCCAGCCGTCCATGATGGATATTTTGAATGAATCATGTACATTCAAACTACTAATTTATATTTGTTTTTGGTTGCATTGTGATGTATTAGACTTTGGCTGAATTATGATGAATCATTATTCACTTGTTTTTGTTTGTGTTCATTAATGTTCGTTTATGTCCATTTGTGTTTTTTTATATTGATCATTTGTGTTCATTTAGGTTTTAAATGAACGAACATGACAAATTTCTTAATGAACGAACACGAACACAAAAATGTGTTCGTGCTCGTGTTCGTGTGCGATTAAAGTTAAATGAACAAACACGAATACAAAAATGTGTTCATGTTCGTTCAGTTCATTTACATGCCTAAAAACACTAATAAGTTTGTTTAAAATGATTTACCTCTAAAGTTAGTTAATTCTTCTTAGTTCTTTCCTTTTTCACTCCTATTTACCTCTTGTTAGGTTTTGTGCACATATGTAAGTGCAAAAACTTACACATGAAATATACATGTACATTTAACTAATAATTCTAGATTAGCTGACAAAATAATGAATTTGATTGTTTTACACAGGTTCTCGCAAGCTCTCGTAAATTTGTTATTCATTTGGTTGCTTCTTTTGTTTTAACCAATCAGCCACCAAATTCATTGTTTAAAAATTAAAATGCTTTGCATTAAAGATCTTAAAAACGTTTATACATAAGAACCAAAACTTGCTACCAAGCACCATATCTCCATATCGAGTGTAGATGACCAACCATTGACATTTCCCTTTTGTGATTTTTTGTTCAACTCCTGTTGTGTAAAACCATTCAAGTATCACATATGTAACATGATGTAACAAGACCAATGACTCGACGTATCATTTAACATGAGTTTTTTTGTGATATGTTGACATGTGAAGGAAGATTAAACATAGGAGTTTAAGTTTAAATTTGATTGAACGTTGAATTTGAATGTAGGAAGTTAAGAACCCGTGAATCACATGTGAAGGAAGGTTCTATTTTATATTCAAAGCCCATGAATACAAGTTCAGTTGGTCTATTGGTGTATCCATTTAGTACTGCAAGCCCATTATGTTTTAGATAACTTAAATATAGTGTCTTTTGTTCACACATATAGAGTTAGTCAATAAAATAAAACTGAATTTTGCAGTTTCATAAAATCAAATAAATAGGGACATATATATTTGTTACCACCTAATCCATAAAAAGATTTCCCAAATTGTTTTGAAATAATTAGGCCAAAAAAAGAAAGATCCGGATAAATTACAAAAATAAAGTCATATTACTAACTCGCGATATATAACCTTAACGAAGTTTTTTTTTTCTTCATATCATATATAAATTTCCTCAGAAGAACATTTAAATTTAGAAAGAAACTTTAGCAAAAGTAATCATCTTTTTTTGTTTGAGTCCAGAAAACAGTCAAAGTTTCTTTAATTTAAAAAAATGTATTTTTAATTGTTTAAACATTTGGTTCTTTCTGAATTTTTAATTTAAAAAAATGTATTTTTAATTGTTTAAACATTTGGTTCTTTATGAATTTTTACATCATCATCATACTCAATTAATCACACCAATGTCATAACTAAGGTAGGGTCTGAGAATGGTAAGATGTACACAGGTTTACCTTCACATCGTGAGAATAGAGAGACTTCTTCGAGTTAGACCTCTGGTTCAATTGTAGTTTTACATAAGTCTTAAACATAAGCCACGATCTCCTTGCCTTATATGCGCACACTATATTATAAGGGACCGTTTGGTAGCCTCTTAATGAGGCTCTTAACCATTCAGTGCTGAATGATTCAGTATTCAGCGCGTTTGTTTCAGCCTTTGAATTGAATTGTTAAGGCTGAATCACTAAGACTTGGGATGTTGCTGAACCATTAAGCACTGAACTACGCTGAACCTTAATGAAACTCTTATACCAATGTGGGACAAGAAAACTAACCATTAAAAGGTCCAACTTAATAATTCAACACTTAACCATACAGACCTCTTAACCATTCAGACCTCTTAATGATTAGCACTTAATCAACCAAACAACCCCAAAGTCTTTTGAATTTTTAGAATAAAGTACAAAAATTGCAAGGTACTAGAAACTAGAAAGCATCTTAAAATGTTTAATCAAGTAGACCCATTTTACACGCCCGATCCATATCAAGCGACATATTCATTTCCTTCTAGAGAAGAAAAACCAAAAAAATGGGATGCTTCGGTTGCTTCGATGGAGGGTTAGCGAAACAAGAGAGATTAGAGGAAGAACGCAGAGCTTCTCAGGAAGCTCGAGCTAAAGCCGCTGAAGCCGCCGAAAAAAGGCATTTAATAATTTCCTCTTTCTCTTTCAATTTCATCTCAACAATCTATTAGTTTGATTACCTGTTTTTATTCGATAGCATACAACTTCACTAATTAGTTATTGTTTTGATCCTAGGGATGTTTTTCATTTTATATTGATACACAATTTATTTTACCAGAGGAAACTATAGCTAGCCAAAAACTAGTCTCAAAATCAGAACCTTACACAAACTGAAGCGGGTTTTGTAGCCAGCCCGTCCAACTAACGTTAATTTTCTTATTTCTAGACGTTATCCATGTATAGGAAAAATTAACAATATAATAAAAAATGCTTCCTGAAAAACGGTATCATTACGAAACCACTCGAATCAAAACCCCCGTAATGATCTCCATCGGCGT
The DNA here is from genome assembly GCA_030844895.1 of Ambrosia x helenae. Classification (NCBI taxonomy): domain Eukaryota; kingdom Viridiplantae; phylum Streptophyta; class Magnoliopsida; order Asterales; family Asteraceae; genus Ambrosia; species Ambrosia x helenae. Next base: position 11,684,274 of record CM061223.1, read on the forward strand.
AAACAGAACAGGGGGTGCCACTTGCAGCTACTTAAAATCGAGTCCTACACTACTCGGCTGGCTACATCATAAAACTCGAATAAATGAGCTAACGACTCCTTACAAATTGGACACAACGCAGTTGGAACGTCAATACACCTTTTCACTAAATTTGGTCTATTGACTATTAAGGTCGATAGTGTTATAATTAAATATGTTTTCTGTATGATGCTTCCACAAAGTTGATTATACTTGCAGTAACTTTGATGACTGATGTTGCAGGCAAGAAGAATTTGCAAAATCGGCTGCAGGTAGAGCTGTGCGAGCTCAAATGCAAGCAGCTGCAAAACAGGCTTCTCATGCTAATAAAGGCGAACCGACTCTTAAGGTATAACTGCTTTCATTTTTATTCAGTTCGTTTTTTTTTCATTATGGTGTTCTATACGTGCTATGTTGGTCATTTTTCAAATTGTTTTTGTCTGTATGGTCTTATTTCTATATTTGAAATCTAACGATAATTATTTTGTGCGTGCAGTGGCAAATGGGATAACGTCTAGCTTTTGTAAGAATAACAGCCCTTAAACATCATTTATCAAATACTAACGAATCAATTTAACTTCACATTCGACGTTTAGAAGTTATCTGTTTGATTTAACAAGTTAGTAACTTTGACCAATATGCTAAACTGTTGCAAAAAGGTTTTTCTTTCAATTGTTTAAAGTGTTTATTGCATTTTCACTTGTTTATAATTGACAGCTAACTTATGGCTTCCCCACATGGATGAATGCAGTGTTTGTAAGATCATCATGGTCATCAAGAACTGGAAGTTGTTCCTGAAATAATTATTTGCAGAAATGGCAATAAATGTTGTACAAAGTTTGTTTCTGTTTCCTCCTGATTTGGACATCCATCTATTAAATTCTGTACAGTGTAATAACTAATAAACTTCAAGTGGGCAAGTGTTGTTCTATTTGTACTCCAATTCCCACCAAAAGGTTTAAGGAAATAAACAGCTTTATTGCCCTTCAACTTCATTACCTTCTTTTAAGAAATACATGTGTTTTCCCCTTGCATTTGTGGTTTTGTTTAACCAATAATATTTACCATACATAGAGTTTGGATTGTTTTGGAGCCAATTCTAACTCATCCCAAACCAGACACACTTAAACTTGTGAACAAAGTCTATAACTTATTTATCTAAGCAAGTCAAAACAAATAGACGAATTGTACCTGAGATGTAAGTAAACAAGTTGTAGATTAGTTGTAGGTTGCCGAATGCCAATTGGCCAACATGTCATAAGCATGTCGGCAAGTTGACCTTATAAAATAAATCTTTGTAATTTTTTATTCTAGTTTTAGAGAAGCTGACGGGTCAACTTATATAATTAAACAGACTAAACATGTCAACCGGAACACCTGTATATTTAACACTTTAAATCACTTGGAGGATTCATTAAACAGGTACCAAAAGCTAACTCGGACATTGATTATCTTGCACTGAATTCTAATCATCTCATAAGTCATAAACGAATGTACATATTTCGAGTATTCACAAAACTCAACTAGCAAGACTTTGCTACACAAAGCTCTGAACTGGAGCTGATGACTCAAGCTCATGTGCAGCTTGGAAAAAATCTGCAGCTTGCAGCAGGAAACCTTCCTTTTTGCAGATCAAAGCCAGGTTAAACCATGCATCATGGTTGGTAGGTTCTAACCGCAACGAGTTCATTAAGAAGCTTCTTGCAATTGGAAGTGTTTCAGTGCCACCCATTTTCATCAATGTTTCTGCTGTTGAAACAATACTCGGGACATAATCCGGCTCTATAGACAACGCAACTGAGAAGGCAATAAGTGCTTCATTGTGTAAAGATTTAGCTTCAAATAACAAACCTGCAACAAGCCCTCGACATGAAAACACAGATGATTAAAAACTTATAAAAAGAATAAAAAAAATAAAAAATTATGTAAACATCGATGAAATTATGCACAAACCAGTAGAATGCCAAGCTCCAGGATGGTAGAATTCCTTTGACTTGGCTTTAGTAACACAGATTTCAGCATCAGATAAAGATTCAAGTTTGGTGTAAACATTGGCCAAATCTAGCCAAGCTTCAATTTCTAGGTTTCGCTCTATCGCCTGTTAAAATCATATAAATAGAAATTTAATTAAACACTTTATATAAATGTATATAAAAGAAGATATAAATACATCTATACCTCAGAACCAATGTTCTTGTTTTTAAGTTCACCATGGGCTTGAATTAGTGCCAGTAAAACCTTGTAGGATTCAATTGCTTGTTTCGGCTGTTCTTGAGCAATTTGAAGCACGGATTTTAACCTAAGAAGTTCCAATTGGCCAATTCTTCCTGTTTCATCCAAAGCAATGTCAACTATGGTTTCAGCGTCTTTAAATCTTTGCTCAGCAGATACAATCAAGGCTAATAATGTAAACCCCTTTGGTGAGCTACCCGCAACCATATCAGAATATAGCATCATATTACTAAATGCTACATCCAAATTTCTTTGTATAGCGTTTTCTAGTCCAAGATAAAATACAACTTCAGGATCGTCATTAACATCAACTGAAGCAGCTTTATTGAGAGAATTGATTGATTCTTCATGGTAAAACACTCTACCAGAATCTGATAAAGAAACCCTTGCTGCATTTCCATAATTAACTCCAAGAAACTTGTGGGCAATGCTTTTGAAATGCTCGGTTTTTTAGATTACTTGATTCGATAACTTTCCGAGCAAAATTTATTCCTTCATGGGCATGATTAGGATCTTGAGAACACAATTTAGCTCCCAAGAGAAGAGAAGGGATATGGGGTTCATGTTCTGATTCAGAAGACCCCGAAACTTTCTTTAAAATGTTCAACGCGCATTCAACTTGACCAGCAGCACTGTAACAAAGAGCTAGAAAAAACCATCGTTCAATTCGCTTATATGCCCTAGGAAGAAGCTGCTCCAAATGAACAGCCAGACACTCGAATTGATCACACGTTGACAACGCAAATGTCAAATGGCTTATAATTTCAGGATCCCATTTTATTTCTCCACACGATAACTTTTTCATGAGTATGAATAGCAAAAGAAGAGCTTCTTCGGTGTTGGTTTTAGGATAATTCGAGTCCCATGTTTTGACTTGAGGAAGGGTTGTTTCCACACCACCGTAAAGTAAAATAGCAGCCAAGTCCTTTTGTAAGGCGGATAATCTTTGTGGATTCAGGTTCCATGGCTTAACTAGAGCCCTTCTATATGCTACAATAGCTTCATTTAATATCCCAGCTTCTATCCACAACACTGGAAGCAATTCTAACGCTTTGTGAAACATTTCCTGCAATTTGCAGTCCTCGGGCATGGAATCGGGCATTCCATTAGGTAAGGCGGATTCAACTATGTCCAAAATCATCTTACACTCCTTTGCAGCTTCTGATAGAACATAACAAAATACAATTCAGAACAACACAAGTATACTATCATATACAATCTGCTCCATTGTGTTAAAAAGATAACAAGTGTATAAGCGAACCGTATCATACCTTTAAACCTGCTCATCTCCTGAAGCGATTTTGCTTTAAGTAAGATCGCTTCAAGAAGCAGACTCACTGAATGCAGGGACATCACACCTACCACGGTATTTTCCCTTTTAGATTTTAAATTATGTTGTAGGGTTCTATCACTAATAGCTTTAATCATCCTCGGCGACAAACTTTTGATGTCGATTCCATAAAAAACTTGAAGAGCCGCATCGAAATTGCCCTTCTGGTACTCAAGTCTACCCAACAAAGCTCTAGCTTCCTTCAGTTACATATAACATGACATACACATATACACATTTTATTCAATGCCATAAAAATATACTAAAACAAGCACACAATAATACAATATCATATCATGAGTTCCAACTTCCAAACATGAAAATATGAAATTAAACAGTTAATTATCACCTCATAGTTCAAAGAAAGCGCTTCTTTAAGCGTCGATTCAGCTTCATCCACTTGAGCATCTTCAAACTTTGAGTCCCAATCTCCGGTACCCGTTCTAGAAGAAAGCCCACTAGCTGAGAAATCGCGTGTAGCCAACGACTCCGGTGACCGAGAAATCGGCTCTTCTACCTTAAATTGCTCTCCAGAACAAGCACACAACATATTTCTACTTCCTTTCTTTGATCAAAAGTCTATAATTATCTAGTTTCTACTTGTTACACAAAAGCTAGTTGTTAACCTACTGTCCTGATTCTGTCAGCATAAAACTAATTCTCATCTCATAGTTCATCTGGGCATTTCATCAAACACCTTGAGGACTAAAACTAAAAACCCATCAAATATATGTTCTACAAGCTTCCACCTAAAAACAATGAAAACCCAGATAAGTAAACAAACAATGAGCAGTTTCCATCTTCATGATGACATTAAAACAAACATCTGAACGACAAAATTTAAAAAAAAAAACGGACCAAAACCGTACTGGGTAAGCTTAAATCGAGAAAATTAATATTACAACAGAGCAAATAATCCAACAAATTTTGAGTTTAGGTAATAAAACCAACAATGTAGATCTGGTAAAACGTTTAAAAACATAGGAAGAATGGAAGAAACAGAAGGAATAATATTATGGTGAAGAAGAGAGGTAAAGGGGAAAGAGACAAAAATTAATTAGAAAAGAAACAAATAAGGAAATGACAGGACGAGTGAAAGAAACAAGAGAGAGAGCTTTGAACTTACCACCCAATGAGATTAGCATTTGAAAAACGTGAGTTTGTTTGTAGTTTGTTAAAAGTTAAATATGGTTAGGAGTTTAGAAGGCATGAGAAGTGAATATATATTTGAAGAGAGTGAAGTGAAGAAGATGGAATGATGAGAGTAAATGAGAGAGATCTGGGATGAATGAAGAGAGTGATAATTGATGGTTACAAGTGGTTATGTGTGTGTGTGTGTGTGTGGTTTGGGGGGTGGGGGGGCTCACTCAATGGTCGATTTCAGTCAGATTCTTGTTTCCCAAATTGGATTCCTTTATTTAAAAGAAAAAAAAAATACTTCACAAAAAAGAAATCCAAGAATAATTTTTTAAGCTGATCTAAAATCATAATTATTACTAGAGCATCTCCAACTTTGGATGTGAGTTTGTTTTCATACTAGTTATCTCACTTTGAACTAATCCATATCTTCACCTTACAATTCACTTTTATATAAAATATATTAACATTTTTATTAACACATAACCGCGAAAAACTACATCAAGAAAGATAGTGGGCAGACGGGCAACAAGCTGCGCCGCCACCCCTTTCTGGACGGCAAACCCTAACCTACTAAAAACGAACCCATGCCCCCCGGAGTCGAGACACTGCCATGAATAACCCGTTGGACTCTGGTCAGGAAACGGATGGCTTCCGGTGCCAAGGAGCCAAAGGTATTAAATGCCAAAGATATATATTAAGGTAAAATGTTTGTGTGTGGTCTCCATACACCAGGTTTAGATGAGTCCGCCAAATTGGACTAGACCACACATCATTGTCTACTCGAACGCATGAAGGGTCTGGTTTGATTTCGGACTTGGTCTGGCAATAGCGATGAAAATGTTCTTAGTCAAGAATAGGAGTATGGAATTTGTATTAATTTTTTAGACAATAGCTTTATTTAGTGGAGTGTTTCACTTTTCACAGACACATACAACATAACATGTGTTGTCATTATCTCACATTTGAAATGTGTGAGGAGAGCGAATTTCTTTTTTTAAATTTTGGTTAAAAGTACAAGAAGTGTGAGGTGTGTGAACGAGATATTAGTCTATTGAAAATGTAAAGTTCATCTTCATGCCCTCACGCCTGCGAACAAATCCAATGTCATAAGATGATCATACATCCACTAGACCAAATTCCTAGAATAATCAAAGATGAAATAAGTGAGAAGTTCTGGACCAGTCTCTTTCAAGAAAGGTGTAGGGAGAAATTACGGTGGTTTCTACCTTCTAACTACAAGAGAGATATTATGTATACGAGATCTCAACTGGATAGTTAACATCATGTGAAATGCCAAGGACTAGACGTAAGATGAATTTGTTAGCATCCACCTAAGTACCTAATAATGATACTTCATTTGTTTTATGTGGTGATTGTGTCTCTGTTTTTTTATATCTTTTCATATTTACATGTACATTCATAAAATTAATTACAAACCTTGTTAAAAATGTATGTTTAAAATCACATGAAATGTTAATGAATTTGGTGAAGGTGGGTTCATGCATCTTAAACGTAACTTTCTTGTGTTCAAGACTAACGATTATTCCACCCCTATAAACGTCAACTACACTACACTTCTAAAACGTGACCAAAAAACGATCTTTCTCATGTCTCATTATTTGTATAAAACTATAGTAATTTGCTTGTAAATATAAACTTATCAATAAAAATAAGACATTTCAAAGAAGTTACTCCATGTTTGATTCCTACTAGATTTAATTCATCAGGTTATTAAATTGAATCATCAGAATAAATAAATAAATGGTGCTATAAATGATGAGCGATTGATGACGTGGAAATGGAGAGTGGAAAGGGGTTCATGGGACAAAAAAAAAAAAGATGTAATAAATGATGCTAACTAAAGTCCTTTAAAACTTTTTACATAGTTCAATCAACTTTATGTATATTGTCGTTATATATTTATTTCAAAACATAATTTATTTATTATTATATTGGCAAAACCTAGTTATTGAAGGGTGTTACAGAAAGGAATATTGGATGGATCGAGGGGACGATAACGATATACCCATGTGGTGGATTACTTTTGTAAGCATTTTTAGAAAGGATAATAAGTTGACCAATGCTGCTTGTCTTTTTCTTCTTTACTAGATAAAGTTAAAATCTTTCATATTTCTTGTTATTAAATTCATGTAATTAATGATTAAGATAATTTACATTGCGATAGTGGGTAAACACGTAACAAGTTGTGCCGTTATGTCTTTTTGAATCCTAAAGTCTATTCTTGTTGTAAAAAACAAAAAATATACGTGTTTACAAACCAAATTAATATGAACTCGTGGGCGTCGTGGTTACTTATAGTGATAAATATAACTCCTAACTCGAAATGTGTTGATGCTCAACTTAAAAGAAAATAGAATAACGAAGACTTAATTAACATTATTCATTACGTTGATTCAATACACACACTAAGCTCTAATCAAGTCTCTTTGCTACTCGAAAAACCTTGAAACATAGATCAAATATTCAAATATCATAATGATAGAATACAAGTAGGGATGAGCATATTGCACCGAATATCGAACCGATACCGATCCTGTACCGTTCCTGCACCAAACCGAGGGTGTTCCGTATTGGTACTCACATTTAGAGGTTTTCGGTTTCGGTATTTTTGGTATTGGTACGGGATCGGTATTGGGTTTTGGGAGTTTTCGGGATCGTATTTTCGGTATCAGTGTTGGTATTGGGTTTTGGGAGTTTTCAGGATCGGTATCCTAAGCTCATCCCTAAATACAAGACATCAAATATTAAGGAATTCTAATGTTTCATACGATACATGTTATAGTCTGAGTGATCACACCACCATGAATAGTAGTATTACTATGCTATTAGTTCCCTTATTTCTCTTTTCATTTAAATTAAACTCTTTCTAAATTTAAAACTATATCTGCAACGTTTTCAATATTTTGGAACATCATTTAGCAGAGAACTGAAAATGTTGTTTGTTTTTATTATGAGATAGGGAGGAATAGAGACACAGAAGGTAATTGCAATCTGTTTTCTTTAGCACAGAGTGTTCACGTGATGTAGTAAGCTTTGGAAGGAATGGCAAACACTAAAAATAGGACTGGTCTGGCCTTCGTACGTAATAACATACGATTTTATATATGTTTATATTTGTAATTGATTTTGTAATTATCTCTCCACAATTATAGGAGATAGCTTGTATTATTTATAGGATTCAAATCAATGAGAAAAATCATGTTGAATCAATCTCTTTCATGGTATCAATCTAGGTTTCCCTAAACCTCCTTCCGCCGCCTTGCACCTCTCCTTACCACCGTCGCACCACCCTGCTGCGCCGGTTTCTGTTCTGTTCTGTTTTGTTTCTTCCTCACCCTCACATATCTCCTCTAACCCTCTACCCAATGGATTCCAAATCGATTCATCCAGCCCTTGCGCTAACCAATATCAAGACACACATCCCTTTAATTCTCGAAAAAGATTCAACCCATTACATGACCTGGAAAACTTTGTTCTAGGTCCACTGTCAAGCGTTTGAGGTGCAACATCATCTTGCTCCAAAAATACCCGTGACCCCTCCCCCTGCTTCCTCCGATCCTGCTTCTGCCGCTCTCGCAGAGGCAGCGGTCATCGCCGCTGAAGCCCTATGGTCACGTCTAGACGCTATCGTCTTACAGTGGATTTACGCCACTATTTCCCAGCCTCTTCTTCACATCATTCTCCAACCTGGTCAAACGGCGTTTGAAGCTTGGACTGTCGTTGAGAGTGAGTTCAGTGATAACCAAAATACCCGGGCTATTTTTCTTGGGCAGGAATTTGCCAATTTATACCTTGAGAATTTTGCTTCCATGGATGAATACTGCCAACAAGCCAAGCACTTGGCTGATCAACTCGCGAGCGTTGGCTCACCCGTTGACAATCGCATGCTTGTGCTTAAGGTACTCACGGGCCTCACCGAAGCATACGACAGCATCTCTACGGTGCTTCAGAACCAAAACCCGTTACCCGACTTTCGTGACGTTCGATCTCGGTTAACTCAAGAGGAAACCAAGAAAAAACGTCACGCCACCCGTGCCTCAACCTCGGCTGCCACTGCCTTACTCACCACCACCACACCCGTACCTAACCATTCTACCCAGTCCACCCAAACCCGGTACCCTACACAACCCACAACAAATTCTTCAAACCGTAATGGACGTGGCAGACGCTCCAATAGGCCCAATAATACCTCCTTTCGCCCACGGTCCAATAATAATAATAATTCCCAGCCCAATACCACTTCCCACCCATATATAGTCTTCCCTAATTCTTGGACATCTGCACAGTGGGCTACGGCCCTTCAACAGGCCCAATCCCAAAACCGGTCAGCCCCTACCCAACCCCCTTGCCCTTATCCATCTAGGCCCAATAACAATAACTCTCAAGGTATTCTTGGCCCTCGCCCGGATCAAGTTAATTTTGCTGCTTACTCTCCGACCGACATTGAACAAGCACTGTACACACTCGCTCTCAACCCACCGGATCATGGTGTGATGGACACTGGTGCCTCCTCTCATTCCGCCAACGCCCAAGGTATATACTCTCCGTCTACTTTTAATACTTGCACTAATAAATTTATTATAGTTGGTAATGGCATGACCATCCCCGTATTGGCCCAAGGCAACCAAGTCCTACCACCACCTTACCCGCCCCTTAAACTCAACAATGTCCTCTTTGCCCCCAATATCATCAAAAACCTTATCTCTGTCCGTCGTCTTACGACGGATAATTTAGTGTCTATTGAATTTGACCCTTTTGGCTTTCTTGTGAAGGATCTCAAAACTCGGGCTCCTATCCTACGATGCAATAGCACAGGCGATCTTTACCCACTGACTGAACCTCTCCCACTCAAGTCCTCCACTCCTACCACCTTCGTTGCTGTTTCTCAAGATCGCTGGCATCAAAGATTGGGTCATCCTGGCACTAATTTATTAAAGTCTTTGAACTTATCGTCTTTTATTGATTATGGCAAATTTAATAAAACTCATTGTGAACCTTGTGTTTTTGGTAAAAGTGTTAGATTACCTTTTTATGATTCTGTCAATTTTACTCATGCAGCTTTTGACATTATTCATAGTGATTTATGGACCTCTCCTGTGCTTAGCACTGCTGGCCACAAATATTATATATTGTTTGTTGACGATTTCACTAATTTTTTGTGGACCTTCCCCCTTGCCAATAAGTCACAAGTTTTCCACACCTTTACAAATCTCCACAACTTAATTCACACTCAATGCAAAATCAAACAATTTCAGTGCGACAATGGAAAAGAGTATGCCAACCAAAATTTCTACAACTTCTGTCACCATAACGGGATGCAATTCCGTTTTTCTTGTCCTTATACTTCCTCCCAAAATGGTAAAGCGGAACGCAAAATCCGCACCATTAATAACATGGTCCGCACACTTCTAGCCCAAGCCTCTTTACCACCCAACATGTGGCACCATGCCCTTGAGACCGCCACTTACCTTTTAAACATCCTCCCTAACAAACTTCTCAACTTTAAATCCCCCACCTCTCTCCTTTACAATTGCACACCCGAATACGATCATCTTCGTGTCTTCGGGTGTCTGTGCTACCCACTCCATCCCTCCACCACCATACATAAACTAAACTACCGTTCCCACCCTTGTGTCTTCCTCGGGTACCCCGCCAATCATCGTGGGTACAAGTGCCTTGACTTAACCACCCACCAACTTACCATTTCTCGCCACGTACACTTTGAGGAATCCATCTTTCCCTACACTATACAATCACCTACCCAACAACCCTCCTATGAATTCCTCAACCCCACCATCAACCCCCTCGTGTGGGACCACCTACAACAAATACCCAAACCTACTCATCCTACCACCCTCGGGCCTGCTCCTACCTTGGACTCGGCCCAACACCCACCATCCAACTCAAATACACCTTCAGACTCAACTCCACCCCCTCATACGACTGGCCCAATTTCCCCTCTTGGCCCAACACCCGCTACTCCACTCCCAGCCCAAACCATCTCTTCGCACACCTCCACTTCCGATCCACTTCCCAATTCTCATGCTTCTGCCCAACAGCCTTCCACCTCGGCCCACATACCTGAGCCCAATCCGCCACCCGTGCCTTCCCCCCCACCCCCTCCGCCTACTGCCCGACCACATACTCGCTCCATGAGCGGTATCGTCAAGCCTAAACACCCATTCAATCTACATACCTCTACCCTCGTGCCAATCCCGAAAAACCCACAGTTGCCTTGTCCTCTCCCGAATGGTACAATGCCATGTCCAACGAATTTAGTGCACTTATTAAAAACAAGACCTGGGAGCTTGTACCTAGGACACCGGACATGAATATTATTCGCTGTTTGTGGTTATTTAAACATAAGTTCAGGTCGGACGACACTTTGGAACGGTATAAAGCACGACTGGTATGTGATGGTCGTAAGCAGCAGACGGGTATTGACTGTGGTGAGACATTTAGTCCAGTTGTAAAACCATCTACCATACGGTTGGTGCTTTCTCTGGCTCTCTCCAAGTCTTGGCCCATTCATCAATTGGATGTCACCAATGCCTTTCTTCATGGTAACCTGGAAGAAACAGTGTATATGCATCAACCCATGGGTTTTCGTCACCTGGACTTTCCTGATCATGTATGTCGTCTTCGGAAGTCTCTTTACGGGTTGAAACAGGCACCTCGGGCGTGGTACCAGCGGTTCACTGATTTTGTCACATTACAGGGTTTTCGTCAAAGCAAGTCGGATAATTCTTTATTCATATATCATCATGGGAATGACGTTGCTTATCTGCTTATCTATGTTGACGACATTATTCTCACCACGTCCAATGACACTCTCAAGACCCGCTTGCTACACGATTTATCTAGTGAATTTGCTATGAAGGATTTGGGGCAGTTGTCTTATTTCTTGGGTATTCAGGTTACTAGGGATGGCAACTCTATGTTCTTATCTCAACAGGCGTATGTCAAAGACATCATTCATCGGGCTTCCATGGACTCGTGCAACCCTGTCGCCACACCTGTTGACACGCAGTCTAAACTGCCTGCTGATGCCGGTCCTCTTCATGATGACCCTGCCATGTATCGCAGCCTTGCGGGAGCACTTCAGTACCTGACCTTTACTCGCCCTGACATCTCTTATGCCGTGCAACAAATTTGTATGCACATGCACGCCCCTCACCTAGCTCACTGGAATGCGCTTAAGCGCATTATCAGATATCTTCAGGGTACTACAGATCAGGGCCTTCATCTGGGTTCTACTTCCAGTCTGTCTCTTCGGGCCTATACGGATGCTGATTGGGCCGGCTGCCCAGACACTCGTCGGTCCACTTCAGGTTATTGTGTTTATTTGGGTGACAACCTAATCTCCTGGTCTTCAAAACGACAGTCCACAGTTTCCCGGTCCAGTGCTGAAGCCGAATACCGGGGTGTTGCAAATGTTGTTGCTGATATCTGCTGGCTGCGTAATCTTCTCCTTGAGCTTCATCATCCGCTTTCTCGGGCCACATTGGTCTACTGTGACAACGTTAGTGCGGTTTATCTCTCCGGCAACCCGGTTCAACATCAGCGCACTAAACACATTGAGCTCGATATCCACTTTGTTCGTGAACAAGTTCAACGTGGCCATATTCGAGTCTTACATGTTCCTTCTCGTCACCAGATAGCGGATATCTTCACCAAGGACTCCCTCGCGTTTTGTTCGATGACTTTCGTTCCAGTCTCAACATCGGTCCGCCCGACGTTTCAACTGCGGGGGTGTAATAACATACGATTTTATATATGTTTATATTTGTAATTGATTTTGTAATTATCTCTCCACAATTATAGGAGATAGCTTGTATTATTTATAGGATTCAAATCAATGAGAAAAATCATGTTGAATCAATCTCTTTCAGTACGTGCTCTTTTTGTTTACATTTATTATATATCATCAGACCACACATTATTAAACGCATACTAAATGTCTATGAAATATGATGATGACCAAGTAATAAAACCAACTTTTAAAATCAATTTTTTTTTATAAAATCTACTTCTCTATATCTTAGTTTAAATAAACTTATTTTTATTAAACAAACTTTGGATGACAATAACTTTGTGCTTTTAAAAGATTGTTATGAGTGGTTTAGGAAGGCTAATCTACTCAAAGGGTCAAACAAGGCACATCTGAATGTTCCTTTGATCTCTGTTGTGATATTTGGCATGCTATTATGTTTATCTTTCTAAATTTTTATGTGTTATCTGGCGTTGTAGTCGTGGTAATTTGTTGGGTGGTAATGCACCTAGCTTCGTCTCAGTGTCTGTTATTGCGGCATTTTGATTTACGCATGTTTCTTACAAAAAGAAAAAAAAATGTAAGAAATACAACGGCTAGACTATATAATGTTTGATTTGTAACGAGCATATCTTACAGGTCTATATGTTGGGTGGTACTCTTGCTCGTTTGGATAGGGATGCACCACATTGTAAGAAGTATGCACATTTGTATGAACATTTTCTGGCTTAATAGTAGATAACTACATATTTGGCTTCCGTTAACGATGACTAAATTGATCCTTTTTCAGGTTGACCCATTTTGACTCAATCCTGTTTTGATTAGTACCCGTTTTGATCTAAACCAAAATGATAACTTTTTAGAATGACCCATGAACCTATATTCTAACCCAACATCTTTGCCCATCCCGACCAGCTGTTTCGCTTTGTACAAAATAAACTTTTACATGGAGTCATGGATATTTGGCATTATAGTGTATTCCATATAAGCATTTGACAAAGTATTTCAATTGGTGGGTCATCTGAATAATTTAGAATCTCCACTATTCTAATGTAAATTATGTAATAGTATCAATGTAACGCAAGTCTCCAAAAATTAATCATGATGATCAGTTAGACGACATACACTCAAATCAATAATTCGCCTAGTTGATGGGGTTTCACATGTTTTTCTGTCATTCGGAGTTGTTTAATATCCAAATAACCAATATGATCAGGTGAAACTTAACTTATGAGTTATGTTGGGCAGAAAACTAATAAAAATTGGATTCGGACCTTAGGCCTTGGTAGAGGGACTCGAGCACTTATCTGTTTGGATATTTTATATGAAGATTTGTTCTTCGTTCCATGTTATCGGTTAATACTAGCTTAGGCTTATAAAATTGTATAGGTTAACCGTCATATCCTTTCTAGCGTCTTGCTAGCTTTGGTGTTTTATATTATACTCCCCCATCATCATTCAAATAAAAGAATTGTGTTTGGGCATCAATCACCGGGTATGACAACGTATCGGGTGATTAAGAATCTATTGGGTATACTTTCAACATGACTTTCATAAGGTGTTTAAGATAATAATTTGAGTGTTACATATAAATAGTATTGGGGCCTACGTGTCATTAACTCATTATTAAGAAGTAGGAGACTTCTAATTGTAAATGATTAATATAATAGAGTTCGTTAAATACACAAACAGGGATATGGAGTAAGCAGCTAGTGATTTGAGATAATTCTCTCTTCCTTCTTTGGTTTCTTCGTATTCTTCAATCTTTAGCTCTAATCTCTTGATTACCCATTTGAAACATATCACTGAGTTATATTTTGTTTATAATCTTGTAGGGTTTTTCAGCATTTGCCGGATGAAGATTAGAAATAATTAATATATTTATTTATTTTTTATAATTAGGGGCTTAAAAGGACACTTAAAAATTTGAAGCCCCAAAAGGATGGATGCTTAAAATGGGCATTATATATAAGCTCTTATAATGGGCATACATAATGGATCTTAAAAGATTTGAAGCCCCTTAGTTAGAAGTCTCATCACTCATGGATATTGTTCTTTACCTAGCATTCGGCTAACAGAAAAAAGAAATTATAACCATGTGACAGATAATTAAACCGCCATGAAAGAAATTGGTGGTTTAAGATAAAATTGGTTATTTAAGGTAAAATAAGGGTCAAGTTAAAATTTACTTGATATCTATTAGAAATTTACTTGTAATCAAGCTAAACTGATCAAACTACTTGGTAGACTGTCAATAATAAGTCATGGTTGATCTGCTCAAAAGATTCACGAGCCTTATCAAGCATGAGTTATTCTATACTTTTACCAAGCTGAACCAAACTGAGCTTGAAAATAACGAGCCAAGTCAAGTCAAGCGAAACTCAAAAGCGGCGAGTCATGTTATAGCAACCATTATGATTATAATTTAATACTGTTACACTAGTAATCTAATCAAGTTGCGAAAACTCAAAAGTTGATTAGATAATCAACCGTGAGCTTTAAACAAATGCCCGAGTCAAGTTTCAAGTTTAATAACCGAGTCGAGTTCAAACTTGACCTTGTGTCAACTCAACTCACCAGACCCTTAAATTTACATGTAAATTATTTTTAAAAACGTAAGAAAATCAGCAACAAAACATCAGTAAACAAGACTTGCAAAGCGGACCATGAATACTGTTACTAATCATTGATTTTCATTCGTAATTTTTAAACAGCCAATTACAAACAAGCGGTAGGTAAACGGGCAACAAGCTGCGCATCAACCACGAATGTATGGCAGATTATTGCAAAGATACTTTAAGGTGGTGTTTGTTTTTCTCCCAGAAGCACTTCTGACCACTTTTGTCTGCGCCGCGCAGACGCGGGCAGACGTTTGGGGCGGGCAGACTGTTTGTTTTTCGGAAGACATTTTCACTCCAAAAGCTCTTCCTGGCCTCTTCTTGGTGCAGACTTGGACCAAAGTATTCTAAGGTCTTCAAAGGTCTTCTCCCCTTCTCTTCTCCTCACCCACCACCACCACCACCCACTACCACCACCACCACCGTCACCCACCCACCACCACCACCTAGCATCGTCCACCACCACCTAGCATCGTCCACCACCACCTAGCATCGTCCACCACCACCTAGCATCGTCCACCACCACCGTTCACCACCACCACCGTCCATCACCACCACGGTCCACCACCACCACCCACCACCGTCCACCACCACCCACCACCACCCACCACCACCACCACCACCACGGTCCACCACCACCACCACCGTCCACCACCACTACCACCACCACCCACCACCGTCCACCACCACCCACCACCACCACCCCACCACCAACACAATCACCCACCACCACCACGGTCCACCACCACCACCCACCACGGTCCAGCACCACTACCACCACCACCACCACGGACCACCACCACCACCTACCACCGTCCACCCACCACCGTCCACCACCACCACCATCACCCACCACCACCCACCACGGTCCACCACCACCTACCACCCACCACCACTACCACCACCCACTACCACCACCCACCACCACCACCCACCACCACCACCACCCACCACGGTCCAGCACCCACCACCGTCCACCACCACTACCACCACCTACCACCGTCCACCCACCACCACTACCACCACCCACCACCACCTAGGGATGAGCATCCGGTCCCAAATACCGATCCCGAACCGAAAAAATACCGATCCCGTACCGAACCGATACCGAACCGAGGGTATTCGGTATCGGTATCGGTACCCATATTTTGGGATTTTCGGTTTCGGTATTATCGGTATCGGTACGGGATCGGTATCGGTTCGGTATTTTAAGGTAAAATACCGATACCACACCGGTACCGTACCGATACCGAACCGATACCGATACCGTACCGGTATAATCGGTATCGGTATTGAGTTTTTGGGATTTTCGGGATCGGTATTGTCGGGATCGGTATCGGTTCGGTACCGATCCCGTACCGAGCTCATCCTACCACCACCGTCTACCACCAGACTGCTGTAAAAACTCAGTTTATTTAAATTTAAGTTTATTTCAGCAGACGTTAACAAACAAACAGTCTTCTTCTTGCAGACTACAGACCTTTGGTCCACCTCTTCTCCTGCAGATGTCTGCAGATGTGGTCCGCAGACTGCAGACCTTTTCCTGCAGAAAAAACAAACAGCACCTAAATGTACAGTGGATCCATTCTTAACAATTGAAGGGTCAACGGCTGTGTGGTTTCATAATTGGCAGCTGGCTAGCCTGCATACCCACCATATAAACTTCATACACCCAAACCCAAGTTCATCAGGCCTCTTCTCCAACAAATATCCATCTTTTTCTAATACCGCTTATGTATTTCCTGGTCATGCTGATACATGGCACCTGAATTAAAATTTTGACAGTTACAATCTAATGTACAATCTAATTTTGACAGGTACAAACTAGGGTCACGCACTCACGCCATCTGCATAAAATCCGAGCTAAACCGTAGCTCTAATGCTACTTATTGATAAAACCCACAGGCTGATATGTAGGTATTGACTTTCTCCCTTTTCTGATGCGAGATTTGCTTGCATGATTGCATCCAACACCATTTTAAGGCTTATGTAGAGTGATACAGGGACTCACATGCGTCAGTGTGGTTTAGTCCGTGTGTTCCATGGCATGCCATGGGCACGGAACTTAATACACAAGACAAAATCAGAAATTGGGATAGTCATTCTGACTTATGTTGTGTACTTGTGTGTTGTGTGACACTCAAATGAATTGTTACACACAACAGTGTGTACTGTCCTGAAAACAAAGGCAGATTGGAGAATACCCCTAAGTGAAATTACATCTTCAAGTTGATGCTAGAAGAAAAATGATATGTGCCACTATTAATGCCGTGTACTTGCAGCAACTGTATATTTTGTTTCGCAGGAGCAAAACTTGAGATTATTTGAGAAAAGAGCAAGAACGTTAGATGTTTCTTCAAAAAATAACATTTTTAGGTGGTTTGCTGGAACTTTTAACATGGTTTCAACAAACGTCGACAAGGCTGCTATAGTTTTGAGAGTGCTAAAACCATATGTTGCATGACGACAGTCATGTTAATGTTATAGTTGTAAGTTTTGGTTCCATTTGATCTTGTTTGGTGTGTTGGTTTATTTCTTTTAGATGAGTTTAGAACATACTTATATACATTCCCTAAACATTCTAGGTGAAGCATTTGATGTCGAATAATGTAAGCATATACCAAAGGCAGAGAGGTGTTTATATGTTTCAATCAATCCTTAACTTTAAACAAGAAATTGAAATCATCTAAAAATGAAAATAGACTAAAGGAGAAATACCCAAGTATGGATTTTGACCGACGGATTGTCTGCGCAATTTCAAATGATATACATGAAGAAAAACACACACATAGATACCATAGTAACGAAGTAATGTGTACCTTACCATGGGTGTTATGCCATCAACGGTTTACGGTTTACATTCTCAACTTCCTATAAGTGCCATGCTAGTCTTCCTGATCACCACAGACGTAACACCTGGATCATCAAATAAACACTTTCAAATATAAATAAACATATTCCTTTTGAATCTCTTGCTCAATTTATAAGAAACAAAAAACAAGCATACTTTTACATATACGATTGTAGATGCAACGCTCGTCAAGCTCAGCAGATAACAAAGTGCATAAAGGCTCCAAATTCCATGATGTATACTTTTATAGGATCCCACCTCCCTAAATCTAACTGTATCCTCAAAACTACGGATTAAGAAGACAATCTGAGAGCATCAAAGTATACTGGAAATACAAATCTATAAGATTAAAACTTTCTACACAGTTCAAGTATCTAAAAAGAATAATTATATAAACAACAGAAAGAAGAATTCCCTGTAAATGTGTACAGTGTTCTTGAGGAAAGGCCATTGCCAACCACATGCAAGAATCATTAGATCAAATAATATTGGGAAATATACTTCAATCTTTGCAATCAGCAATCTAACTCGAACAAGACGGACTCTTTTTTCTCTCAGATATACCAATCATCTTCTTCATCATCATCACTATCGGATAAATAATCACTTTCATCAACTTCATCTTCTTCCCCTTCGGAAAACATTGAAATCCTGGACCGATGAAATCCACTCCGTTCCCTCACTAATTCATCCAAAACACCATCTAAACTCATAGTCTCTTCATCAAACTCGGATACAAACGCACCCGCATCAACATCCTCCACAAATCCATCATTCCTAGTCCTAATAACCAAATCATCCTCCGTAACCTCCCCATTCTCCACCCGATTCCACGGCACCCACAAATCCGCCTGGCGCCCTAACGCCCTATCCCAATCACCAACAACCAACGTCCCCAAACCCGCACCCTTTCGCCCTCTTCAACATCTCAACGAAATCCGAATCATCTGAAACCAACACCAACCAATCAATCCCTCTACTCAAGGTATGCTGCATTTGCCTCTTCAACGCCCAATCCGCGGCCTGCGGCTTATCCTCAACCGTCTTAAACAAACACACCCGCCCGTTTCAACTCATCCGCCAACCCGTACCCAACTTTCGGCGTAATCAACGTCCTAGCCGCCTCCATATACTTATGATTACCACTAATAAACCTCTCCTTAAAACGCTGTCGTTTCTTCCCTTTCAATGACTTCATCCTATTCATCTTTTTCTCCCTTTCCCTAACATGTAACTGTTTAAAATGTTTTTTTAAATCCAAATTAGTCTTACACTTACGCCCACACACACTACAAACATAAGGCTCTGGAACACTAACGGCGCCTTTCCGTTCAAGGATATCTTGACGGCGTTGTTGACGGCGTTGGTCACGGACCCAGTGAGGGAGGTGGATGAAGGCGTGACGGTTGGCGTAAGCGGAGACGTCAACGACTTGACCGAAGTGGGTGGCGATGTTGATGAGGGATAAAGCGGCGTCGTATGGAGGGCCACGTGGAGGTTTGTTGTCGAGGTCCCATAAGATGACGACTTTTTTGGGTTTGGCTGTGAAGATGCCTTCGTTGTTTGGGACCATTTCGATGTCGGACGTGGAGGACGGGTGGTTGGAGACGAGGGTGGGTGAGATTGAGCGGCGGCATTGACGGAAACCGGTGGTGGTGGTTAAGGGGTGGTGGGGGATAATGGGGTTGGGATTGATGTTGAGGTTGAGAGAGAGGGTTTGGATGGATTTACAGAGTAAATTCATTTGATCAAGGTCATGTGGATAAGGGAACTGGAATTTTGAGATGAATAAAGAAGTCTACAAGTATATGGAAATGAGTATGGAATAGTATATTTTTGGTATTATTCCTTCCTCATTAACCGCTAACGAATAAAAGACCCACTATCTCCGCCAATGATCTGTGGACCAATTGATTACACAGTGAGGTGTGCAGGTTTTACTCCTAAGGTCGGCGGTTCGACTTCGGGTTGTGGTGGTTTCTTGCGCGGGATGCGGACTGGGGGTTGAGACACGTGGAAGGGCGAGTCGGTCTGGCAGCCACTCTTTCAGGGCTTAAATGCCCACCGCGGAGGCTCGAACCCGGGCCGAGGTTCACCCCAAGTGTCGAGTTAACCACTGGGACGCCGGCCAAAAAAAAAAGACCCACTATCTCAAGTAACTTGATGTCAAAAGAGATCCTATACGTTTGTGATTGAATACGGTATTGGGTGGATAAAGCTCACCATCTTTAATATTGGAGAACCCGACTGCCCAAAGGATCATTATAATAAAACTCGGTTGAAATCAAACTTGAGGTTGAGAACTGTGGCATTTAGCTCGAATCTTCACTTTCACTACAATAACGTCAGTTAAGCTAAAACTCATTGGCTAAAATTATGTAGTTTTTTTATATAGCTTTGATCATCAATTATCCTATATATTAATGTATGAACCTCCATGAATAGTGCTTGCTATTTTTTTCCCCTGCTTTACGTTTTCAGAGGTGTTTATATTTTCTATTCCATTCTATGAACAAATTTCTATTCAGCACAGTTGGGGTAGTTGTTTGTCTGTGTGTTCAGTCCACCCGGTTTCAATTCCTGGCACATGCGTTTATTTTATCTTTTGTTGTTTTGGGTTTTTAAATTAACAATCTATTAATAATATTACATCAATCAATAACTGAGCATGGGATAGGAGAACACTTAATATTTATTTAATTTAATTTTCCCCCAAACCGAAAGTTTGTTTCCATGAGATCTAGCCCACACGCCTTCTTTATATTATATGATATTGTATTCTGATAAGAAGGTCAATCCATATCTTTGCTTTTGGCATATAAAGTTGCAACTTATTATAGTCATTTTGTTTCGTCATTATTTATTTTTGGCTAAATTCCTCGGCTGTCTGCAGGAGGATGACCAAATGATTAAAGGACAGTGTTACGAGACTAGGGCTTCTGTTATGTGAAATTTAATTTTGGCTACAAACCTACTGCATAGACGCTTCAAAAAGTTGCGCAACTTAACGCTTCAAAAAGTTGCGCAACGCGCAACATAGAATCCTACTAGTTGTATTAAATGTTGCTATAGAAAGTAATGACAAGTTTTAACTTCAAGGATTAAACAACAAGGTTACATATTCATATTCCTAAACTATACTTCCATGTATTACAATTATCCATAGTAAAACCAGAGACTTTCGCATATATAGTGTTGTTAGCGAATTTCGTACTGTCACTAGGCATTAATAGCCGTATGTATAACCAGGGATGAGCTCGATACCGGTACCGAAAATTGCAAAAATAGGTATTGGTACCGAAAATGCTTGGTATGGTACAATACTAATATTCAAACGTAAAATCGTAAAATCAGTAAAATAATGGTATTGGTACCGAAAACATAAAAAATTAATACCGAATTAATATCAAAATTGGCTCGATACGGGTATTAATACTAGGGGTGAGCATTTCGTAGTTCGGACCCACAGAAACCTTGGACCCGACTCACGAAAACCTTGACCTCTAAGTTGAAGACTTGAAGTCTTGAATCAAGTAATTGGGCCGGTACCTAGTGTGGCGGCTTATCTCGGCCCATTCCAGCATCACATGATTGTGGGACCGTCCTCTTATTTATCTGCAAACCCCGTTATCACGTTACTGACTTCTGCACCGTCTCTCTCTCTCGTACCAAAACCATTCGTTTCAATCTATCTCTGAAACTCACAATTTCTATAAAAAAGATTTATTGTGATTGAAGCAAAAAAAACACAGAGGATAGGAGGTAATTGAAAGAAAAAGATGCGAGGAGAATGTGGAAGGAGATCGGAGATAGAGAATCGGGAAAACTTCGCCCTAATTCCTTCATCACTCGTATTCGATCGAACAGAGCATCGTCTCTTCATCTCTCCAATCACAAAGAGCTTGTCTCTTCTCACCGTGGCTCCGTTAATTCCTTACAGGTACTTTATTATTCTCTTTTGCTCTTCTTTTCACTTTTTTTTCAGTTATTTGTGTTTTTCAACACTTGTATCTGTGATCTAACTGGCCTTTAGCCTTTAGGTATCTGTTGATTAACTAGTATGTGTGCAACCTCTAGATAGCATATAGAATCGTTTATAATTATAAATTTATAATGTAAAGTTAGCTGAACGGTTATCTCTGGCTGTGCATAATTGCAACTCACAGCCTGAGCAAACTCTGTAACTATGTTGAGCAGCGATTCATCTAAAATCTATGTGTAGATGAAGGAGTCAACTTTTTTACAGCTTAAACATTAGGTGCAGCTGAGAACTATGTTGTCAACAGCCCAAGCTTCATAGGCCTATCTCGTAGCCTGGAGCCTAGTAGCTTAAAAAGCGAGAGCTTTTTTACGCTAGGTGATTAGTATAAATTACCATTATCAGGGGTTTTAAACATGTTTGAGGCTTGTTTGGGTCTAGTTTTGGCTGTTTTAGGCTGATTCCACTTTTCAGGCTTATTTAGGGGTTTCAAACGATTTTGGCCGGAATTCAGCCAGAGTGGTCTGAATCTGCGCCTGGTTCGCCCTTAATTTAGGGCACAATGCTAAGGCTGCGCTTCTGCACCGTGAGCACTCAGCACTCTTCACCACATAGGCTTTGAGTGTTAGGCAGTGGAGTATCACATAGGCTTTGAGTGTTAGGCAGTGGAGTATTCAGAACTAGAATACTGCTTTTTCAGCTTTTGTTACTGCAAACAAGGTTGCAAAAGGCGCTAGGCATGCGGTGAGGTCCAGCCTAGGGACTAGTCGGGACTAGGCGAAAATTAGGCGGAATTAGGCGTTTTGGTATTTTATACGTATTTTATATATATACACACAAATTTAGGTGTTTTTTGAAAATATGTTAAGATATATACACATAATACTTAGATATATACACATAATACTAAGAAATACCTAGAAATACTTAGAAATTTAATAAAAAAATAAAAAATAGCACCGGCCTAGACCCGGCGGAGCCTAAAGGCCAACTCGCCCAGGAATCCGACTAGGGCTAAATTCCTAGTTTTTGTTCAGCCTAGCGCCTAGGCGGCTGCCTAGGCCGCCTTCTGCAACACTGACTGCAAATATATACGTTTGCAGCAAAGTAGCTGATGAAAGTATTCCTGTGAAACAGGAAGAGGGGATAGGAGTTAAAAATTGTAAACACAGTACTGTAACTGAGAGTTCCTAATGCTTTCATATGATTGGATTATTATAAACATTACTGTACATGATATGTTAGATATTGTAGTTGTCAGTTTGTTTAATCATTAAATCAGGTTGATTTGACAGAAGGGAGATATTTGTTATCTGGAGCAGCAGATGCATCACTTGCTATTTATGATATTCAACGTGCGACGGAGTATGAGGCAGGTGGTCTGATTGCTAAGCATAAGCCTATACTAGTTGACAAGCAGCACCAAAATGGGCATAAATATGCGATATCCACAGCCATATGGTATCCAATTGATACAGGTCTTTTTGTCACTGGTTCATATGATCACCACATCAAGGTTTGGGATACCAATACCACACAGGTGTATATATATTCCTTTCTTATATTTGTTGGTGACAGTTATGTGTTTTTTCAAACTGAACTTTTGTTATAATGTCTTCTTCTTTATAGGTGGTCATGGATTTTAAAATGCCAGGAAAGGTTTACAGAACAGCTATGTCATCGCTAGCCACATCTCACATGCTAATTGCTGCTGCAACTGAAGATGTTCAGGTTCGACTTTGTGATATGGCTTCAGGGGCATTTGCTCACACGTTGTCTGGTCATCGTGGTATGCTGATGTTATATACTAATTAAATCATATTATACACATTGATCTGAGAGCTCAAATTATAATTATTTGGTTAAGGACAGATGGCGTAATGGCAGTGGAGTGGTCAACTTCTAGTGAGTGGATATTAATGACGGTGGCTGTGATGGAGCAATACGTTTTTGGGACATTAGACGCGCAGGATGTTTTTCTGTTTTAGATCAATCACACTCTCAGCTTGGAAGGCGTCCACCTCTAGCTGACAAATCCACTACTAAGGTTGGCTTTTTATCAATACCCATGCAAAAAAGGCCATGCTTGTTACATGTTGAAAGATATCATATGATCTATGTTCTTGTTAGGTTTCAACATCTAAGGCTCGAGCACCACAAAGAAAAGTAGGTTCTGGAAGTAGTTCAAAGCACTCTGGTACCAGTAAGATCCTCAAACATGCAAAGGGATCTGCTAAGCAGAGACTCCATCCTGATTGTTGACCAGTCAAGATCGGGCTACTGCTCATTATGGTGCAGTTTTGGGACTGAAAGCAACAGAAGACGGCATGTATCTTCTAAGTGCAGGTTAAGCCTGGTTTGCACAATGAACATTCTTTCTGAATGATATCCTCATTTTCAGTTGTTTCTTAATTTTGGGTAAATGCTGTAAATTTAGGTTCTGATTCAAGGTTAAGGTTGTGGACATACAATCTGGGTGCAATACACTTGTGCACTATGAGATTGTGCGTCTGCAAACTAGCAAGGCGATACAGTTGGCTGTGACTCAGGATTCAAGCATTGTTTTTTTCCATGCATGACATCTGTAAAAGTATGTCATTTAACACTTTTAGAAATATGTTACATAAAGAGTAGAGCAAGAAAGTGAAAATGAATATTCATACATTTTTAGAGTTTAAAACATGTTTTCTGGATGTCCAGGCATTTGATGTGTGGTCAGGTCAGAGTAGGATGACACTTCAAGGACACTATGAGAATGTAAATTGTTGTTTCTATAGCACCCATGATCAGGAACTATACACAGGTGGTAATGACAGACAAATCCTTGTCTGGTCTCCTCAAGCTGATTCCTGATGATGCGGTACGTCCTGCAGTAATGTGGTTGTAGTAGATTGAATTATTATAAGTTTTTAATCGGTTTGGATTGTGATGTGAGCAGGATGAATGTGATAGAAGAACAGGGCAGCCTTCTGCAGTTGATGAGGATAACTGGAGTGACTGATTTCCTTACAGCTATGACACTTCCACTTTTATGGGTTGATTAATCTGTTGTATACATATAGTTGCTTTATGTTAGCGTCTGCTGTTGATTTATTTGTATTTGAATGTTTTGAATAGCGTTTTGGTTTAAATTTTGTTTTTGATATAAAGTTGCTAAATTGAATTGAATCAACATGACATCAGCAAACCTTTTATGTCAAAAGTTTTAAATAGAGAAAGGTGGAGAAGATGTTGTAGCAGATGTTCTATGGATATAATGTGGATTTTGGCATTTTTTTAATACAAGTCAAACTAGATCAAACAAAAAGGGGATAGCTGGATATATCACATTAAAGGAGTTGTGTACAAGCCATTCTTAACACTCAAACTGATGTAAACTTATGACCAGTTTACGATTCTTATTTGGAAAGACAGTATTCTAGTGACAAATACAACCCCACACGCATCTCCTCCCTAACCATCAGTGGTCTCCCACTTCGGTCATCCCTGCCTCATCACCTATGCTTATGTACTTCATAGGCTTTTGTGCTTAAGACGGAGGCCCATAGAAAAATCACGAAATGTCTTACCGATAGTTTGGGCCGGCAAAATTTACACAGGGTCACGCACACAACTATACTTCTAGGAGTTTCTAGAGAATGGAGTAACAATCAACTTATTTGGCTGGCTTAAACTACACCTCTTGTTAATATTGCCGTCGTCGCTGTTGACTTCTAATTCCCAAAATATAATTATATAAAATCCAACTACCGAGTAAATAAAGCCATAACAAACTACGAGTACAAAACATCTTAATATCAACGAATCCGCGTTCCATAGAAGAAAGGGACTCACTCACTCACACGGTTCGCACATGTTAAAGTACACCCATATATTGGATATAACCTCTACTGTGCACGTGCCCCTTATTCCCTCCGCCAGATGTACCTCTCACCCCTTCCCTACCCATAGACCCATACCCATACCCATACCACACCAATCTTTCCTTCTGTTTCCGTACCACCACATGGACACCCAAGCTCAACCCAATTACCAATACACGAACCCTAACTTTCACCGACCACTCCACCGCTTTTAGCGACTGCAACAGCGACCGTTCCGGCGAATTCTCCACCACCTCCTCAACCAGCCGCCGTCTTCTCCACTCCTGTACCACCGACAACTCCGACGACCTTATTCAACACCTAGTCTCTTCTCTTGAATCTACTTCAATTGATGATAAAAAACAAGCAGCTTTAGAAATACGTTTGTTAGCTAAAACAAACCGGATAACCGATTAAAACTCGCTAAAGCCGGAGCAATCCGACCGTTGATTTCGTTAATCTCATCGTCAGATCTTCAACTCAAGAGCACGGAGTAACCGCTATATTAAACCTCTCTTTATGCGATGAAAACAAAGAATTGTTATCTTCTTCTGGAGCAATCAAACCGTTAGTCAAATCGTTAAAAACCGGAACATCGACGGCTAGAGAAAACGCCGCGTGTGCTTTATTACGTTTATCACAAATCGAGAATATAAATCTGTGATCGGACGGTCAGGAGCGATTCCGTTACTCGTGAACCTTCTAGAAACAGGAAATGTTCGCGGGAAAAAAGGATGCGGCGACGACGGCGTGTATTCGTTGTGTTCGGTTAAGGAGAATAAGGTTAGGGCGGTTGAGGCAGGGATAATGAAGGTGTTGGTTGAGTTAATGGCGGATTTTGGTGGGAATATGGTGGATAAGGCGGCGTTTGTGGTTAGTGTGTTGGTGGCGGTGGTGGAGGCTAGGGTGGCAGTGGTGGAAGAAGGCGGCGGTTGTTCCGGTGTTGGTGGAGATGGTGGAGGTGGGATCGCAAAGGCAGAAGGAGATGATCGCGGTGGTGATATTGTTGCAGATTTGTGAGGAGAGTGTGGTGTACGGACTCTTGTGGCGCGGGAAGGGGCGATTCCGCCCCTTGTTGAGCTGTTGCAGTCGGGTACTAACGAGCTAAACAAAAGGTAATTTACTACTTGTTCAATCTTATTTTGATACTCCTCCATCTCATTTTAGATGTACACATATTTAGAAATCTTTATTTGTATTTTGTAAAATGACAATAACATACTCAAGTTATTATTTCAACTTTTTATTGTCTTTTGTCTTTTATGGGCAAAGTTAGAAATTGCTTAGAAATAAACATTTAATTGGGACAACAAAAAGTGTTAAAAATAAAACATTTAAAATGGAACGGAAGGAGTAATATTTTACTTTGTTTGTACAGATCATTTTGAATGATAATTGGTCTGTATCGGTCGGATTGTTTGGTTTGGATGGTAATTGAAACGGAAAACTCAAAGTAAAGTTGTGATAGGATGTGTTTATATGTGGTGTTATGTCAATCGAAAATAATAAAATTGGATACGTGTAAGAGTTCTTATAATTTGATACGGGTTACCAATGTTTGGTCGTAATTGGTTTGGTTATGAGATTATCGATTCAGACACTCGTTAGTTTATCCTTACCAAAAAATAATTTTATAATTTAACCAGGTTTTTAATAAAA
>CM061223.1:11711855-11800990 GCA_030844895.1 Ambrosia x helenae
GCATTATTGTCACTGCAATGAAGGCTACTACAGTATGTCATACAAGATCATGTTAACCATCAATTTATTAATGCAGCTTCTTGACCCTCATTTAAACCTTATGTCATTTAGGTAAGAATTTGCATATGATGTATTCTACAACATACGGGTCATTTCAACTAGTTATTATTCTAACCAACACCCTTAATGATAGGAATGATCTAGTGAGAGGGGGTATATGTTGAAAAAGACGATGTGATACTCTCAAACTCTCATCATAACACAAACACAAACCAAACAATAACAACAGAGAAGCGACAAAACGGTGACAAAACTTTTATTATTTAACCCAAACCAGAAATCACCCACCAAACCCTAGATCTTAACAATCGTTAAGATCTTGTAACAATACAACTGTTATCATCAACTACTGATTGTTCAGATCAGTTGTTGATGATGATTACAACTGAAAACAAACCAAAAACTTACAAAGAAACAGACTCAGGGATGAAACCCTAGACAAATACAGAGAGAGCTACAAAAGAAAGAAAACGAAACAATATGAGAGAATGAATAATAACAACTGTTAAAGCCTTTAAATAGCTCATCCAGAAGCTTCCAATTCAACTCTCGATAACAATCCTCAGCCATAGATCAAACTTTAATCCAACGGTGTAGATTATAACCTGAACAAGTGGCAACAACAATAATAACAACCACAACTGAACTAGTTCAACTAATAAGATGAACCGGTCCAAAAGTTTTACTTCAAGTTAATAACAATTCTTAGCCCAATAACTTTAGCCCATTAGCTTAAGCTAATAATAACTAAGCCCAAGTTATCAACTGATCCAAACATGATCAAACATAGAATTATAACAAAGCATGCTTTTCAACACACCCCCTTAATTCGAATGTTTGAACATGTCTACCATTCTCAAATCATTACAAAACTTCTTATGTTGCTGTATACTCAACCCCTTAGTCAACCCATCAGCAATCTGATCATCAGAGCTGACCTTTTTTGTTTCAATTATTCCATCAGCAACCTTTTCTCTCAAGAAATGTATATCAAGCTCAAAATGCTTGACTCTATCATGAAATACAGGATTAGCAGCAATAGCAATAGCTGCTTTACTATCACAAAACAGTTTTAATGGTAAATTTACTTTTACCATCAATTCTGACAGCAAATTTTTTAACCACATTAACTCACATGTAGCAGAACACATGGCTCTGTACTCAGCCTCGGCTGAGGACCTTGAGACAGTGCTCTGCTTCTTGCTTTTCCAGGAAACTAGTGAGTTTCCCAGAAAAACACAATACCCTGTTACAGATTTCCTAGTTATTAGACACTTAGCCCAATCAGCATCTACATAACCAACTAACT
Source organism: Ambrosia x helenae (assembly GCA_030844895.1). Taxonomy (NCBI): domain Eukaryota; kingdom Viridiplantae; phylum Streptophyta; class Magnoliopsida; order Asterales; family Asteraceae; genus Ambrosia; species Ambrosia x helenae. Next base: position 11,713,225 of record CM061223.1, read on the forward strand.
GAAGACTGGCACTTTTGGTAAAAGATATTCCTTTACCAGGTGACTCCTTCAAATACTTTAACAATCTTAAAGCTGTTTGAAGATGTCCCTTAGTGGGCTTATGCATGAATTGACTAAGACACTGAACAGCATAGCTGATGTCAGGTCTAGTCAAAGACAAATAAATAAGTTTCCCAATCAACTTTTGATAGCCTGTTATGTTGTCTAACAAGTTGTTATCCTTTTCATTTTTTGCATTTACAACATAGTTAGGCTCTATAGGATTACTTACAGGCTTACATCCTAAGTATCCAAACTCACTAAGTAGTTCAAGGCAATATTTTCTCTGTGACAAGCAAATTGACCCATTTTCATACAAGACTTCTATTCCAAGAAAATATTTTAATTTTCCTAGATCTTTTATAAGGAAGTCTGTACTCAATAATACTTTTACTTTGTCTATTTCAGATATGTTATTGCCTGTGATGACTATATCATCAACATATACTAATAAAACCAAGAAAATACCATCTTTACACAAAACATACATTGAATGATCACATACACTTTGTACAAAGCCAATTTTAATTAACACTTTAGTTAATTTCTCATTCCACTTCCTAGGAGCTTGCTTCAATCCATATAAGGATTTAACAAGCTTACACACTTTAGTCTCCCCCTCAGAATAATATCCTTGGGGTAGACTCATATATACATCTTCTGTTATGGAACCATAAAGAAAGGCATTATTTACATCTAATTGAAATAGTGGCCAATTGTTTTGTACAGCAAGAGCAATTATACATCTCACTGTAACCATCTTGACCACTGGAGAAAAAGTTTCTCCAAAATCAATGCCCTCTCTTTGGTTATAACCCTTAGCAACTAACCTAGCTTTGTACCTTTCTACCTCACCATTTGACTTGTACTTTATCTTATATACCCATTTACACCCTATTGGTTTTCTTCCTATAGGTAGATCAGTCAACACCCAAGTATTGTTTCTGTGAAGTGCTTCCATTTCACAGTTCATAGCCTCAACCCACTTAGGGTCTTTGGCTGCTTCTAAATAAGAGGTGGGTTCCACAGTCTTATTTAGAACAGAAACAAAACACATATTTTCCTTAGACAAATTTATATAACTAACAACTTTCTCAACAGGGTACCTGACTTTCCCTTCAACAACATAATCTGAAAATTTTTTTGGAAAAGTAGACTCCCTAGTTGACCTTCTAAAACTACTGCCCTCAGGTGGGTCAGTCTCATCATTTATAGTTCCCACATCCTGGTCAGCCCTATTAGGAGATCTACTACCTGAGCTACCAGGCTGCTGATCACCTAGGTGATCTACCCCCCCAGCAGCCCTGGGAGATACACCTAATTGCTCACTAGTGGGATCTATATGTGAACTAGTTGGTTCCCCTTCATCATTGGGCAGTTTGGGATTCTCAGTCATAAAAGAATTCTGGGATTCAGATGTTTCAAAACTGTCAAAAAAATTAATTGTATTAAGACCTTCTGGTTCACAAGTTGTTTCAGAACTATGTAAATTTTTTTGTTTAAAAGGATAAATGTCTTCATAAAACCTAACATCTCTTGAATACTCTACTTGTTTAGTTTCAAGACACCACAACTTGTAACCCTTTTTGAAATTTGAATACCCAATTAACACACACTTATCAGCTCTACTAGAAAGTTTGTCAGACTCATTTAAAACAGTGTTAAAACAAAGGCACCCAAAATTTTTTAAATGACTGAGAACTGGGGGGAACCCAAACATTACCTCATAAGGACTTTTACCAGACAACACAGAAGTAGGAACCCCTGTTAATCAAATAAGTGGCAGTCAAAACACAATCAGACCAAAATCTTAGGGGCAATCCACTTTGGAATAACAAAGCTCTGGCCATATTCAAAAGATGCCTGTGTTTTCTTTCCACCACTCCATTTTGTTGTGGTGTGTAAACACAGGAAGTTTGATGAATAATACCTTTGGATTTACAAAATGAATCCATTTGTTTATTAATGAACTCAGTACCATTATCACTTCTAAGTATTTTAACAGGTGTTTTAAACTGTGTTTTTAATAACTCATAAAAAACAGACACATTTTCAAAAACTTCTCCCTTATTTCTCATCATATAACACCAGGTTGTTCTTGAAAAATCATCAACCACAGTCAAAAAATACCTATAACCTTCTCTACTAACCACCCTGTATGGCCCCCATACATCTAAATGAACAATATCGCCTACACATTTAGTTTTATGTTCACTTAATGGAAAAGGGACTCTTACTTGTTTAGCCTTATGACACACTTCACACAATTTTGACTCAGATTTAGTTATGTTTAACTCATCTTTTAAAACAGCCAGAACTTGGTCAGAGGGATGCCCCAACCTACTATGCCATAAATCTCTATCATTTACACTATTAAAACATACATTAAAACTACTCACATTTTCACCAACAAAATATAAGCCATCACTCTGCCTACCAGTCACCAGGATTCTCTTGGTGTTGGAATCCTGAACATAACAGTTATTTTCATCAAACAACACAGAAAGTTTATTGTCCTTGGCTAACTTATGGACAGACATCAAATTTACACAATAATCAGGTACTAAGAAAACATCTTTAAGAATAACTCCTTCAGCAAGTTTAACATCACCAATTTTAGTAACCTTGGCACATGTTCCATTTGGATGTTTAACTTGTATATCATAGTCTCCTACTTCTATACAGTTAAACATACATTCATCACTCTTAGTCATGTGCTGGTTTGCACCAGAATCTGTAATCCAGCCATGACTAATAGCATATTTCACAAAACTGGAACAATTTGACCAATTTTCAAAATTTTTTCCTAACTTAGAAAACTTAGACATACATGAAAAACCAGATATAAACACACTCTCACCTCCTGTTTTAGAACTTTGAGCTTCACTTCCACTCTTCTCACTGATCAGATTCATGAGCTTTGAAATCTGTTCAGGTGAAAAAGGAACAGTAGAAGAAGAAGCAACAACAGGTGGTAACTTATTGTTAGACTGATTACTAGATGAATTAGACCTAGCAGACTGATTGTTATTCTGTCTGTTTGGAGGTCTCCTGTTAACACCAGGAGGATATCCAACTAACTCAAAGCACCTATCCTTAGTGTGGCCAATCATATTGCAATGTGTACACTTCAGGTTAGGGTTAGGTCCTCTGTTAAAACCTCTTCTATTTTCATTTCCTTGATTTGACTTAGTCAAGAAGGAAACATTTGTGTTTTTTGAACTAACACTAGCACCCCTATGTGACTCTTCCCTAGATATGATAGAGAAGGCAGTTTTAACAGAGGGTAAAGGATCTTGCATCAAGAGATTAGTTCTCACAGGTTGATACATATCATCTAGACCCATTAAAAATTGCATCAGTTTTATAAGACTGTTAAAATCATTAAATTTTCCTGAGGCTGCACAAGAACAGGAAGGCAACTGAACTATTGAATCCAGTTGCTTCCACATAGTATTTAGTTTATGATAATATTCTGATACTGATAAACCATTTTGAGAAAGTGAATTAATCTTTTGATGCAAACCAAATACCACTGACCCATCAACCTTATCATAGGTTTCCTTTAAGTCAAGCCATACATCTCTGGCTAACTTAGAGAAAACCTGTCCTAAAAACAATTCCTCACTAACAGAATTAAGAAGCCAAGTAAGCACCACAGAATTACACCTATCCCATTGTTTACCTAGTACCTCATCACTTTCAGACCTAACTATAGATCCATCAATGAAGCCAAATTTATTTTTGGCTTCCAAAGCAAGTCTCATGGAACTGGACCATACATTATAGTTCTCAGTTCCTTTGAGTTTGATACTAATAACAGACAGAGTACTAGTATCACTAGGATGGATATACAAAGGGTCACCAATGTCCAATTTACTGATAAGAGTACCAGTATTTGGATCAACAGGCCCTGTTGGTGGTGGAACAATATCACCCATACTAGCTAAACAACAAGATCAGATAGCAAACACACTCCACAGAGACAAATACAATAATATCAACAATGATGAGCAGAAAGAAAATAAACCCTAGAAGGACGAAACTGTGTCAGTGTAAGGATAGTGGGTTCATCACTCAAGGTGCCCACCCAATTCTTAACACAGGAGTCCTTTTATTAACTATATATATATTTATACTAATATGAACCAAATAACAAATAACCACAACAACAAGACAAGACAACAATCAAGCAGTAGACACAACCAAATATTTGAGCCAATACCGGTCCCCCTAACCCGGGCAGTGCTCCTAGACACAACACAAAACAAAAGGAGAATGGAACAATCTCACCAGACAACTCGTAGTCTGTAACCTTCACTTAGGGTTACAAGACCAGAGAGCAAATACCACAGCTTCCAAGCCCAATACCACGTTCCAGAATCAAGATCCAAAGCCTCCAGCCAACAATAGTTGACAAACCCTAGATCTACACACAATACCAGATCCAAGTAACAGACAAGATCTAAAAAGATCAGATCTATTACTGATACTACCAACACAAGTAACAGACAAGATCTATAGAGATCAGATCTATTACAGACGCATTAAAGTCAAGATCTATAAACCAAGATCCAAACCCTAATACCAACAAAACACCAAAAAATAACAGCGGAAGACTTAAGAAAAAAGATCAGAGAGCCTTAGGCTCTGATACCATGTTGAAAAAGACGATGTGATACTCTCAAACTCTCAATAATCATAACACAAACACAAACCAAACAATAACAACAGAGAAGCGACAAAAGGTGACAAAACTTTTATTATTTAACCCAAACCAGAAATCACCCACCAAACCCTAGATCTTAACAATCGTTAAGATCTTGTAACAATACAACTGTTATCATCAACTACTGATTGTTCAGATCAGTTGTTGATGATGATTACAACTGAAACAAACCAAAAACTTACAAAGAAACAGACTCAGGGATGAAACCCTAGACAAATACAGAGAGAGCTACAAAAGAAAGAAAACGAAACAATATGAGAGAATGAATAATAACAACTGTTAAAGCCTTTAAATAGCTCATCCAGAAGCTTCCAATTCAACTCTCGATAACAATCCTCAGCCATAGATCAAACTTTAATCCAACGATGTAGATTATAACCTGAACAAGTGGCAACAACAATAATAACAACCACAACTGAACTAGTTCAACTAATAAGATGAACCGGTCCAAAAGTTTTACTTCAAGTTAATAACAATTCTTAGCCCAATAACTTTAGCCCATTAGCTTAAGCTAATAATAACTAAGCCCAAGTTATCAACTGATCCAAACATGATCAAACATAGAATTATAACAAAGCATGCTTTTCAACAGTATAATAGGAAAGTTCTAGAATATGTTGGTGTTAGTATAAATAGTCATGTAATAAGCTAGTAAGGATAGGATTGAGTTCTAGGATTGAGTTTGTTGTTAGCCGAACTCAATCCTATCCTTACTAGCTTATTACATGACTATTTATACTAACACCAACATATTCTAGAACTTTCCTATTATACCCCCCTCTCACTAGCTCATTCCTATCACTTAAGAGCATTCACAACCCATCCCCCTTTCTTAAAATTTAAGAAAATCCCACAAAAACTCACTCCATCCCAACCCCTTTCCCCATACCCCATTTCTAAAATTTACAAAAAACCTATGTTGAGCTCCCATATATGGGGTCTTCCATCCTTCCCCCATATCATTTAATAATAATAAAATAATACAAATAAAAGGTGGAGTGAATTAATGTTGGTTGTAAAGAAATAAAATAATAATAAAAAAAAGCTTTTAGAGCATTCACATCCCATCCACCATTTTTACCCTATAATTTAACTAAAAAATCATACTTTTTAAAATTTATCTCTCAATTTAAAAAACTTCCCACATCCCATCCACCATTTTTATCTTTATCTTACTCACAAACACATATTTTATTATATTTCTCGTTTTCATACACTCACAATAATTTGGTGGAGGATGAATAGTAGCTTTTTATATATGAAAAGCTATGATAACAAATTTTCATAATATAAAGATAGGGTATAAAATGGTGGATGGGTTGTAGTGTGTTTTTAGTAGGATTTTTTAAATTTTAAAGATGAGGGAAGTTTGATGGGTGGGTTGTGAATGCTCTTAGGGGATATAAATGGGGAATGGGATGTGAGAAAATTTGCAAAAGTGAGTGGCAAATTTAGAAAACTATGATTTTTTCTTAAATTATATGGTTGGGGATGGGGGACGGGTTGTGAATGCTCTAACCTATAGCAATTATTAATGGGCATTGATCTCACTTAGCTAATTATATTGCTATCTATTCTAGCGTTCTAAATCGTTTGACCTCCAAATACATATATCATGAATCACCAATAAAATCCTTTTCACCATTTCTTAAATTAATCACCATTACTTGATTAATTAAACATCATATATATAAGATGTTTTTAGCATTCTTTTCACTTTGAATCGGTTAAAAACTAACACATCAGAATCAGGGCCGGCTCAACCATATTGGGGGCCTAAAGCGAAATAAAAATCCGGGGCCCTATTTATAAAAAATAAAATACTAAAAATAATTATAAAATTCGCTAGAAGGAGGGATTGAACCTCCAACATTGTAATTAACAGCACCATGCTCAAACCAACAGATCTATTCTATCTATATGTTATTATACAGGTTTATTTTTGTTATATATCATCAAAATTAAAAAAATTATGAGGCCCTTAGAAGTTGGAGGCCCAAAGCACAAGCCTTATTTGGCTTGGGCTTGAGCCGGGCCTGATCAGAACACACACAATCATTGTTTGAACTTGTATAGTGTGCCCTCCTTTTCTTCCTTTAACGCCCGCTAAGGCCATGGCGCTGCTATTAATAATGCCCTGCAATGGCAGTGTTGGGGGCACCACCCAACTGAGGTGGCTGGGGGCGTTACCCCACACCCCAGTCTTAGAGGCTAAAAACCAGTCGCGCTTATCACTTTTTCATCCGGTGGAAGGTTTGACCAGGAGTGTTCAAAATGCTCGTGGCTCACTCAAAACTCGCTCAGAAAAAGATCGAGAAAAGCTCAGCTCGAAAAAAGCTTGATTGTAAACGAGCCGAGCTCGAGCTAAGCCTGGCTCGACTTGTGAGCTCGCGAGCTGGCTCAAATCATTTATTTTATATGTATTAATTTTAATTTTAAATGTTTAAAATAAAAAAAATATGTGGAAAGGGGTTGAAGTGTTAACATTTTAAGTTTAATTAATCAATAACATATTAAAATATCGGGGGAAAAATAAAACTTATACACGTAATACGCGTCCCGGTCTTTAAATATTAGAAAACTAAAAATTTTACATATATATATGTGTGTGTGTGTTTGTAATTTTATTGCTATTTTTGTTTTTAGCTCGCTAAAATAAACGAACCGAGCCGAGCTAGCTCGGTTAAGTTCAAGCTCGAGCTTAGCCTGGCTCAGCTCGACTCGACTCAATTACAACCCATGACCCTTTTTTAACTTTATACTTTAAATAGTAAGATAAGATAGTTATAGTAACTTATCATCAAACTTTTTATAATGTTTATTACTAAAACAAGAAAAAACACAATAAGATTTGACTATTCAATTTGCTCCAATGAACCATGGCGAATTACTCAATGACATGCTTTTTACCCTTAAACAACCATACCATTTTACATTTCTTGGTAACTCAGTTTTTCTTTGTTTTCATTTGCATCTTCCTTAAAACCATCGAGTCCATAATATTATTTATAAACCTTTCAATGCTCATCTTCTAACTCTCATGGATTCCTCAACACCTCATCCCCCATCATCACCTTCCATGGTCAGTCAGTTTTTACCATTCAACTTATTTTTGCTATGCTGATCATAACATAATTGTGACAATATATTAATAATATGATCATGGTTTTTGTAGTTTATACATTTTACTTTTCTCTAGTCAATCTTGTAAGATAAAGTTTGAATCTTGTGGTTAAACTAGTCACTTTTTTGAAGTTCAAATTCTATATGTTAGCATTTTTTTAGTTTTAAAGATTAAATCTTGTTGTAGCCATTTTTTTTATAGAACATAACATTCTTGTTTGCATGCATTGACTACATTCTGCACTTATTAGTGATTCTTAGTAGTATTTTATATGACCAAAAAACTCCAAGTTTTGATCTCATCTTAATTTTTAGCAACTGTCTCTTTGAGTGAGTATAAGATTATGCAGTCTTGCAATCTATTTGTTTGGTGCATTTGGGAACATAATCATAATATGACTTGGGTACTTGTTGTTTATGCATTTTCATACATATAATGTGTATTCTAAAGCAATGGGGTGTAAACGAGCCGAGCCGAGCCTGACTGGGCTCGGCTCGGGCTCGTTAAGGTTTTGTGAAGCTCGAGCTCGAGCTCGGCTCGGTTCGAGCCTACAATCTTGAGCTCGAGCTCGGCTCGCTAGCAGAATCCAAAGCTCGAGCTCGGCTCGGCTCGCCTCGAGGTGATTTGAGAATCTCAAACGAGCTCAAAAGCTCGGCTCGAGCTCGCAAAAGCTCGGCTATAACCTAGGCTCGCGAGCCCAATCATTAAGGCTATAACTTAGGCTCGGCTGTAACTTAGGCTCGGGCTCGGGTTCGGGCTCTAGCTCGTTAAGGCTCGATTAGGCTCGCGAGCCCAATCGAGCTTTGTATCTAGGGCTCGAGCTCGGGCTCGATAACTAAACGAGCCATATTTTAGGCTCGGGCTCGGGCTCGTTAAGGCTCAGCTCGTTCGAGCTTTTTACCGAGCCGATCCCGAGCCGAGCCCGAGCCGCTACGTGTCATTTACACCCCTAGCAATGAAAGCATTTAACTTGGCTCTACATATTTTCTTTTGAGGTAACATTTTCATACACCGGTCATATGTACAAGTCCATAAATCCAAACTCAGCATGTTAGTATTGTTAGTTTTTGAAGATTAAATCTCTATTTTTGATAATATTTTATACACAGTTCAACCTAATAGTTTTGTTTTTGAAGATTAAATCGCCCCACTTACGGTGTGCGCATATAATGTATATATGTGTGGCCCTTGGGGGGCAAAAGTAAAATTGTACTACTTTTAACGTTATTTTACTAATTTCGTGAAAATAACGTTAAAAACGACGGGCGGTTAATCATGCATCATGTGGTGGCGTGGATAGCCAAAAGACAAAGGGGTACATGCACCGATCGGGTTTGTCCCGATTTCTAAGCGTTATGTGCCTTATGTCCAAGGCTTGATACCAAACCACATCGAGCCGGGGGTCTCACTAGAAGCAACCTCTCTATTCTTAGGGGTAGAGGTAAGACTGTCTACATCTTACCCTCCTCAGACCCTACCTTAGCTTTGCTATAGGTGGGATTAACTGAGTAGATGATGATGATGAGTTTTGTTTTTTTATGTATAAGTTTATGTCTTTATTTAACAATCTTAGTGGTAACTTGTTTGAAAAAAGAGTCAAGTGTGAAAACATTACAATTTGAGTGTGTTAAATGATACTATGTACTAGGTATAGTTTGTAGCAAAATTTTTTTTTTCAGTTTTTTACATCATTTGTCCTGTTTTTGCATGTTACGATTTCATCTAATGTTTGCAGCAAAGTCAAGGGCAAAAAAATGACTCAGATGGGCCATACCGCCTTCTTTACTGCTCGAGTAAGGGCAACAAATGGGGAGTTATGCAGGAGCTTGAAAAGGGTGTAGAGCCCAATGTAGGAGATTATGATAGAAGAACAGCACTTCATTTAGCTGCCTGTGAAGGGTGTACCGAAATTGTTCTTTTGCTACTCGAGAAAGGAGCGGATGTCAACTCTACTGATCGATGGGGTCGTACTGTAAGTTTTTCCTTTTCTTGTTTTTTATTTTTATGTTCAAGTTGCAAAAATCAGTTTCTGGTTTTTGTCGTTAAAACTTAAAAGTAATTCTGATTATTTAGGAGGTAAGTAATCAATTTTGAATATAATTTGCGCAGCCACTTTCTGATGCACGTGGCGTAGGCCACTTAGAAATTTGCAAAATCCTTGAGGCGCATGGAGGAATTGATCCGGTAAAACAGTTTTCTAATATTTGAAAGTAGTTCAAGATGATCTGGTTGACCTTAAAAGTCAAACTGTATATGTCTACAGGTTGTAGTTGATTCTCAGAATCCATGTTACTGGATTGATTACAAAGAAGTTCAACTAAAAGGATCACTTCTTATTGGCGAAGTAAATATTTCATCTAACCGATAAAAGGAAATTATATTTTAAAATGAATTTCACATTAAAGAAACCTCTTTATGTCAGCAGGGTGCATTTGGTGAAGTTTATAAAGTAAAATGGCGTGGTACAGAAGTTGCTGCAAAGACGATCCGGTCTTCAATTGCATCAAATGAGAAAGTGAGGTTAGATTTGACCAATAAAAGTCAAACCTAATACTTTTCCAAAGTAGTCTGTTTGACCCTCAGAAAGTCAAACATGAATTCATTGGTATTCATTTGGTCATTCAAACTTCTATTTAAAAATATGATCACAGGAAAGCGTTTCTGAAGGAACTTGCGTTATGGCAAAAGTTGCGCCACCCGAACATAGTGCAGTTTCTTGGTGTTCTCAAAGACTCGGACCGTCTTATTTTCTTAACTGAATATCTAAAAAATGTAAGTATTTTTTATTTTGGGCTCATTTATTTTAGTATGTACTTAAAACTTGTGATTTTTGTAGGGAAGTTTGTATGATATTCTAAAAAAGAAAGGAAGACTTGATCCATTGACTGCTGTGTCTTATGCTTTGGATATTGCAAGGTATATCATTTCTCATTTATTTCCCCCTTTTTATTTTTACTATTTTACCTATGCGGGCATGGTTTCGGGTTTCATCTTCATCCAAAATTACCAAACAGTACAGTTTGACTTTTATGAGGTCAAACTAATTATTTTTCATGTTCAAGCTGATATGGAATTTCTTATCAGATTTAACACGTTTTGAAACGTTTTTACTTTCATGAATTTCATTGTTATCATCTACATTTTCTTGAGAAGTTTAAGAGTCGGCTTTAAAGTTTTGAAGTTTGACGCCTGCAAAGCAACTTTTATGATCTTCAGGGGTATGACTTATCTTCATCACCATAAACCACATGCTATAATCCACAGGGATTTGACCCCAAGGTACGTATCCAAACAATCTTTGTTTTCGAGTATACCTGGTCACTTATGAATTTATAATTTTTTACCGGTTCAAGATTCTATCTAAATTTATCACTTCTGAGTCTCTAATGTTTTTTCCACTGAAAAAAAAAATCTTTCAGAAATGTATTGCAAGATGAAGCCGGACGTCTCAAAGTTACAGACTTTGGCTTGAGCAAAATTGCACAGGAGAAAGATGTTTATGGCTACAAAATGACTGGAGGGACTGGATCATGTATAAAAATCTGTCATTATATCATAATATTGAAATTATTTTTTCTAACATTGTTTAAGATTATGTAACTTTTTTATTGTGTTTCTTTCAGATCGATACATGGCTCCTGAAGTATATCGTAGGGAATCTTATGGCAAGAGTGTTGATGTTTTCTCGTTTGCTTTGATTGTTCACGAAGTAAGTCGTACTCACCTCTTGTTAAAACAATGTATGGTTTGACTTTTATATGATTTTCAGTTTTGCAACAAAATCTAGTGCAATTTTTGTTAAACTGGGAAAAGAAAGTAACTCGCTAACGTTATCTTAAACATGGTACCGCCATAAAGTTTATTGTCTTGAAATCTAAACTATATTATGCAAAAAAAAATGGCCTACTCTTTCACTTATTTGACTTTTAAAGTCAAGTATGCAAAGTCTTGATCTTTGTTGTTTACTTTGATCTGCTTATCTTTACTGTTTGCATATTCAAATCTTGTATATCTATATGTGGCTTTAGATGTTTCAGGGTGGGCCATCTAATAGAGAAGAACCACCAGAACATGTAGCGGACCAACGAGCATATGAGGACTCACGGCCACCATTATCTTCATATTTATACCCTGAACCTGTGAGGATGTAAGTTACTTAAATTTGCTTCATTAGTTTAGGATCTAATTCACATGACTAGACGTGGAAATTTCAATCCTTTTATGTGAAAATGGCCAAATGGGTCAATCCGGGTTGTATTTTATTGGGTCAAACGGGTAAGCTATAAAAACTAGCCAAGAATATTGTTATTATTTAATAGTATCATTTTTGCAGTCATATTTAATACATTCATAAAATGCCAAATATACATTTAACACTTAGGAGTTTCAGGCTTATAAAAAAATGCTGGCACCGGAATCCCGATATGAGGCCAAAGTTTGAAGAAATCATAACAGAACTTGAAAACATTTTGGAGAAAGAGCAAACAAAGGCGGGTATTGGATTATGCCGCACCTGTGCAATCTTATGAGTTGCCATCATTTCCGGGCATGTTTTTGGCGTTCCATGTGCGTATGGTATATGCATATGCACATGTGTACGTATAGGTTCTCTTTCTCTTAATGATGGCGTGTATTACGTTGGTGTGTGTATATATATTGTATGATATGATATGATATGTTCTGTATAAACTGATGTGGATTATGGGATGTGATCATTCATCTTACGCTGTATTTATAAATAAAGTTGTTTTGAAGTGTTTTGACTCTTAATTTCTACCGTTCTTGCCAGATATAAGGAGATATATATCATGGACTCAACAAGGAGACTTGAGATATGATTGATTGGAGTAACCCTTTCATCTCTGGTTCTTGACTTGATCAAAAGAAAACATTTATAAGCAAGTGCAAAAGATGTAGAATACCAATTATAATCTTTACTAGAAAACACCCTTGTTTCATGCACCATAATCCGTCGGAAATGGGTAGGAAACATGGGTTTCCAACGCATTTCCAACGGAATGAATTATGTGGGAAAAATGCTCGTAGGGAAAAAAGTTTACGAGTACAAATTTTGCCGTAAAATCAGTTGCGCTGCTAGTTATATAACCATAAATATGTTATGTATGGGATTTCTCCTAATGAACGTGGCTTTCAAATGGATACGAATATAAGATCACTAGGCTATGTCTTACGATTTTGCATTTTTTTCATTTCACGTCACTATCACATCATAAGGCTCACTAACATCAGTGTCATGTAGTAAAGACCTTTCATGTATCATTGTTTCACAAGTTTTCACTACCAACTACCTCATTAAAATAATATTTAAAGAAATAAAAAAAAGGAAAAGGAAAGAAAATGTGTAATTGAGGAGGGGCCCACCACCATCTACCGCCTTCATGTCGTGGTCTGCCTCACGCTCCCTTGCGTGGTATTTCACGCCCCTTCACTTGCCACCTCACCAGGACGTGAAACCATAACATATAGCCTCTGAGTTACCCATTTTAGTTATTCAAACAATAATAATGATCCCTCAAGTTTCTATTGAGCACACTAAGCCTCTCAAATTTATTTTGACTTTTAAAAGTGGGTATTACATTATACAAACCATTAAAACCCTTGGTGGATTTTATTATTATTATTATTATTATTATTATTATTATTATTATTATTATTATTATTATTATTATTATTATTGCCAATATAGGTAGCAACATCGGTACTATCAGAACCATTACTAATATTCATTTCTATCGTTTCCGATCGATGTAAAAAAATGCTTAGATGTCTTTTTCGGGCATATCACGTTTTTTTCTCCTTCCGTTGCTATAACGAGCGCCGTTACCGTAACAAATCAAACCGATACTGACCGGGATGTTATTTTAAACATCGCGTCTACATTTTCTTTCACATTTTGTTTATAATCAATCCGCTCTGCCATGGAGCGTGGATAGTATGTGCCGGTACCATAACATACTGAATCGATATTGATCGAATTCCCGTCACACCTTATTGACAACGCCGGTTAAATCCTTCTTGTTTAATTATCCTATATGAAGGAAATTATTATTATCTTTTTTCTTCCACTTCCACTGAACCACTGCACAAGTCACGCCAACACCAAGCAGGCAGCGTGGTTCATGCCCTGTTGATCATATAAATCACAGCTGCTGGATAGAGATAGAGATAGACTTGTTCTTCACTCATTGGCTATGTGACTTCATCTAATGTTTAATAATTTTCACAAAATTAATTGGAAATATCTTTCATAAACAATGCAGGCACATACTCTTCCAATTCCCAATTACAGCATTAAGCTTACAAAACCCTCATCCTACATTCACTGCTTAAACCCTAACCCTAACCCATCACCAACCCATTTTACTAAATTCCATTCAGATTTCAAATTCAGACATGGGTTTTGCAATTCAGCCAAAAGGGTATCTGAATCACCAAACAATTGGAGAAAACATGTGGTATTAGCTGGGATTGGAACACAAGGGTTACAAGGGAAAGATGATGAGAAAGATGATGGATTTTATATAAGAAGGTGTGTGGAGCTTGCTAAAAAAGCTATTGGGTTTACTAGTCCTAATCCTATGGTTGGTTGTGTTATTGTTAAAGATGGCCATATTGTTGGTGAAGGATTTCATCCAAAAGCTGGCCAACCTCATGCTGAGGTACTTACTCTTTCTGTTTTTAGAATATGTTAAAAAGATAAATGTTTTTTTTTCAACATTAAAATAAGTTAACTTTTAGATACATTGAATTATAAAGGATTATATCATTATATGCTAAACTGCCAAGTTTTGTAATCTATGGTGTTATTATGAAGTTGAAAGTACTTGTCTAACTGTCTTGTAAGTTGTACCCACATTAGATGTTTATCAGTGTTGAAGAAATCACACTTTTTTTTTCTTTGAAAGTTGAAAAAGTTTCATTCTTTTGGTGACTTAGATGTGATTTTTATAATGAGGAAGGCTGGGGGATTATCATGATGGAAAGAGAAGCCACGATCGCAGATTTGTTTGTTATCTCAACATATAAGTAGCACCCTACTGATGGATTTCTTTTTGGATCGGTTAGGATGGATTATGTAAAGGCATAGATCTACTATTATATATAAATAAAAGTAGATGAGGGACACTTGGCACCTTGTGAGGGCTTCATTTTACTTTTTCCCGCTCATTTTAATGGGTCAAGAAAATGGTTTATGGATACTCCTAATACTTAGTATTGTGGTCCCATTTAAAATAGGGGTTTTTGTTATTTATTCACCTAATACGAATTTATCTTCTCTTTCCTTCATCAAACTAATCAAATCTCACCTAAAAAACTTTTCCTGTCTTCTCTTTCTTTCATCAAATGAACTACATCAAATGTAGGGTTTATATTTGAAATAAAAGTATTGTGGATTGTCTTCGTAAATTGTATTTGAAGCACACCTACAGTAGGTTCAAATATGATTGTCATATAATATTAATTGAATATGAATACTTTGAGGAATACAATCTAATTAGTGTTTTGTTTTATAAATTCGTTTAATATAAACGTGTTATGAATACTATCGCTACATAACTTCCACATATTGAAATCCCATTTTTTGATAATACACTTTGATTTTAGTGATAATAGATTGTGTATGTGATTATGTAATAGTAGTTTCTGTATGTTATCTATGACGTGACGTTCGATATGGTTTATAACATCATAAATGATTTCATATCTATGCAGGTTATCAAGATACTTCCGTCCTTTTTTATAGAACTACTTAACCCTGGCGAACAGTTTATAGTAATTCTTGGAATTAAGAAACATAAGGCCAAAAGACAAACTTTTAATGTTGGATAATTAGGTCGTATTGTCCTTTTCCATGTTTTTATATAGTAATCTTTTTTTTTTTTTTTTTGATTTGGCTATTATGTGAACTTACCAATGCAGCTATGACATTATGTTTGGTTTTATTTTTTTCATGGTACTTGATTGTTTGTTTTTGTATTGCATCTTAATATTATGTTGGATATATTGATAAAGGTCTTAAAAAGGTTAATTGAATCGCAAAAGTAACCAGTTTATACAAATCACTTTGTGTCAATCTCCTCGGTATAAGTTGTTAAGGGTTATATTAACACTCATTAGTAAAATATATAGAAATCATGTCAAGTTATATAGAATATTAATTTAATCCAAAAAAATATTTGTTATTCTGAAAATGTCAATAATCAACATTCATCGTAACTTACTTCCTTTGTATAATAAGTTATATTCGTTATGAATAATAATGTAGGGAATCCCGTGCATCGCACGGGTACTAAGCTAGTATCGTAATATATGAACATTATGAACTACTAGCCGTTGCCACAAACTGTTTAGTTGAGTTTGGATTATCTATAGTATTTGTTAGTTCATAACAATCATTTAAACGGCGAATGTTGATTAGTTGCTTGAGGACCTACCTTGCACAAGGATAAATTGTATTTTAGAGTTTAAATTCATGCTCAAATTTTATTTGTTTGCAGGTTTTTGCTTTGAGAGATGCAGGGGAATCGGCAGAGAATGCAACTGCATATGTGAGCTTAGAACCATGTAATCACTTTGGAAGAACTCCTCCATGTTCTGAAGCATTAATCAAAGCAAAAATTAAAAAAGTGGTGGTGGGAATGGTTGATCCAAACCCGATTGTAGCATCAAGGGGTGTTGCTAAACTAAGAGATGCAGGAATTGATGTTACTGTTGGTGTTGAAGAAGAAATGTGCAAGAAACTTAACGAGGCATGGATACATCAAATGCAAACTGGGAATCCTTTTGTTACGTTAAGGTAAGCTTTATGTTGTCTTTTAAGGTCATTGACTTAAATTTCAGTTCCCAAATTGGTATAAATTTTGTATGTATCTCTTTGTCGTGATCTATGCTGTCCAAGGTCGCACCAGGTGCGCGCCTTGGCACAGCGTAGGGCCTTGTGGCAGTTCAGGCGAGATTTCATGAGCCCGGCCAAAATCTGGAAATTCCAGCAAAGTTCTGGAAATTCTGGCCATGCTAGTCTAAGACATCTAAAAATGTTCTTGAATCAACCTAAAACAGTGTAAACTAGCTCTAAGCAAGCCTAAAACATGTCTAAAATCCCTAAAATAGTATATTAAGACAATGCGCCTCACTTAAAAAGCCAAGCGCCTAGGTTCTGGGCGAGGCCTATGCGCTTGAGTGTGCCTTGTGCCTTTGACGTCATAGGTCTTGGTTGCTTGTTTAGATTTAGAAGCTTGAAATGCATGTTGAGACCAGCCAGTGGGCCTGCCTAGTCAGGACAAATGAGATCAGTCGATGTGTCAATTTTGATCCATTTTTAGTGAATGGATCAATTCTTGTTGTATTTTATCTCTAACTGGTCCGACGGGTATAATCAGAAAGAAAAAATAGCTCAAAAGGAAACGGGTCTTTGTAGTCCGAATGGGTTGAAAGTCGTACATAGTGCAATTTAATAATGTAAGTTTAGTGCATAAAACCTCCTAGATCGTTTTGTTCAGGATATCAGATCATTACTGATATAATATATTATAGGTTTTATTAATCATATTTTGGATAAAGTTTGTTCCAAGGCAACCCCAATCGGTACGACTTGTATGGAGTCGTGTAAACGATTGCTCATGTTGGCCTCTAACCGACGCACCCATTTTCCACCGCCAGTTAAGACTACATTATCATGCAAGTATTGTATCCTTCTGATAATGTATCTTGAAAACTGCAGATATTCACTCACTGTTGATGGTAGCCTCTCGGATGATGTTGGGGAAGAATCCATGGAGGCTGGTGGATACTACTCAAGGTTATTACAAGAACATGATGCGGTTATAATTTCTTCAAAATCATTAGAAAAACATCCACTTCCTGAATCCAAAGAACCAAATTCCAACCAACCACTTCATATAATAATTGCAAAAAGTCCAAATCCCGTGATCCAGATCCCCAAACATACCCACGAAGAATCAGCTTCAAAAGCGATCATAGTCACAAACCAAGAGATGGTTGTGGGATCTGAACAGGGGATCGAGACACTTGTTCTGGATCAAATGAAGTTAACGACAATTTTGGAGAATTTGAAAGGTCGAGGACTGTGCAGTGTATTGTTGGACTTAAGAGGGGGTTTCGATGACTTCAACGAGATCTTGAAGGGGGTTGAGGGAAACTTTGTGCAGAAGCTGGTGGTGGAAGTGTTGCCAGTTTGGAGTGAAAGCACAGAAAATACTACAGCCCTCGAGGCGATCAAGATTAGCCAAAGAACAGGTTTGAAGAACTTTGAACCTAAAAAAGAGGGTAAAAGTGTATTACTCGAGGGTTACTTCTAATCGAGGATAAGTTATTCAAACGGGTCAAAAAACTGCAATCTTTTTTTTTTTTGTGTGTGTGTAAAATGTCAATGACTGGCACGTGAACTTGAAGTAAGCGGCTAAGTACAAAGATCTATAAAACAAATATTTGATCAAAGAGTATATGTATCTATTTGCCAACTTGTTCAAATATTTCTTCTATAAACAAATATATACAGATACCTACAAAAGTTGTTTCTTAAGCATTATTCATTGTATGAGATGAATCAGAAGTTTATGTTAGGCCAAGTAGTTTGACCACTTCCTTTGGCAGGGTGGCCGTTTGATGACCGTTTTCTAGAAGCATGATCCTCCATTTTTGCATCAAGAATTTCTTTAATCTTTTTCTCACTGTTTAATACTTCTTGGACATTGTCGTAAACCGTTTTACACAGCTCATCTAGAGCAAGCATTGGAAACGGTTCTTCGATTAAAACACCCACCTACAATCAAATAATATGTGAAAAACTCAAGAATGTGAAGCTTTAAGTGGCAAATTTCTTGAGGTCAAACTGTACTTTTTTTTATGTTTGAAATTGATATCATGATGTAAAATTTTGACGCTTGATCGATGTATTTCTCATGCTTATGATAAATAGATTAATCTTTAAATCAAAAATTACTAGAAAAGACGTATGAAAACTGGTGAGTTTGACCTTAAAAGTCAAACTGGACTCGGATTATTTTAGGAGCAGAGATGAGAGAAACCTCTTCGATGCAGAATAGAGAAGCAGCGCTGATGAAAGTAGCAGGGACCACGATCCAGTGGCAGTCATCCCAGAGAATTATCGGAAGTGTAAGGTGCCATAGAACCAGAAATCTTGAAGTCAAACGAGTGTAAGAAACAGGGATGGGTATGCTTGTAATTTGTTCACAAACCCCAATACCTTCATGGAAACAAGTAACTTTTGATTCCTGAATTGTAGTTAGCACAAGATTACATTACATATTTTCATTACTTCTGAATGGAGATATAGTTTTGACTTTATAACGAAAAACTTACGAGTGTGGTTCGCTTTGATGGCTCCAAATTCAACATCTGAAGACTTTGAGAGATGAACTGAATAACGCAGCGTGGACGGTGATTTGAACGGAGAACTACTGCTAGGTCATCATCATCAAGTAGATTCTTTAGGTCTTTCCCTGTATCGGATCCATGAACCAAATGGCACTGCAGTTGACTGAAAAAGTCAGCAAGCATCTCTAAACCAAAATTTGTCAAGTAACTGATGTTTTATACTTAAAAACAGCATTACTCTGTTGTAACCACAGCTTCATATCTTCGTAAATTGTAATATTGATTTCACTATGAGATAAATTCAAAATAGATAAAACGATAACAGGCACCACAGCAGTGGCGAAGCTTGGTTCGCCAATTGGCGGGGGCCGGACTCAATTTTTTTCAATCGGTAGTGGCAAATTGGCGGGGGCCGGACTCAACCCGAACTAAATTTACCTACGAAAATCGTAAATTTCTACTACTGCGCCAAAAAACAGGGGGGGCCAGGGCCACCCCTGGCCCTCAAAATACTTCGCCCTTGCACCACAGGAAAGTTGGTAGTCTTTTTAACGAAAAAAGTTTGGTTTGACTATTCTTTTTGTCGAAAATCTGACAGTATATTCCACTTGTAACAATCCGATTATAGTTGATGAGAAGCACATAGATACTAATCCACATTTGGAGCTAAAAGTTAGCATTTTTTTACCTTACAATGCACAAGACAACAGGGACAGTAAAGAAAGACAGCAGAAGTGCCATCTTTAACATAATAAATGGAAGTATGGAACATTGACCCATTCAGATTTCTAACCAGTTTGACCCACAAGTCCTATTTGAGTGAACGAATTTCCATTCAGAAACACCAGTAATTATATAGTAAGTGCAATTTTATAGCATCGATTGAGACCTCCATAAAGTTGCATCTTCATGTCAAGAAAACAAAGGTCTAGTTTGACTTTTCAGGTCAAACATATCACTTTCTTGGTTCCTTTTTAACATCATAGTATTCAAAGGCACACAATGCACTCGCCTGGGCGCCCAGAGCAGCCACACTGCCTTGCGTCCATCAAGGTGCTCCAGCTAAAGTTCAGCCAAATTCCGGCTAAATTTGGTCTGAACAAGTCTAAACAACTAAAATTGGTTTAAAATGTCCAAAAGTGACCTGGAACCAGGCTAAATAGCCCTAAGAAACCTAAATCATGTCTAAAACTCCTAAATTTGGTGTTTTTATACTGTGCACCTTGCTTAAAAAAAGCATCACTTTTAATTGGCATGCAACTAGGCCCAAGGCTCACCCTTTGTGCGTAAAAGTACTCATAGTTCAACTATCTAGATTGACAAGAATTCTTTTGGTCACTTTAAAACACACCTATGTTTTTACTTTAAATATTTGCTGTCAACCTAATACAAACATATCAAAATTGTAAAAAAAAAACACTGTAAGGAATAAACATTCTGAAGCTAAAGAAACAATAACAGTTGACTTCACAAAGTCACACTAAAAGCAAAGTTGCTAAATTTAGAAACTACAAACCTTAAGAGCAACCGGAAACGCCAATATGTACCGCAAAAGCGCCATTTTCAACACCGAATCCGTCTCCACACTAACAATCACCTGCCTAGCGAAATCATTCGTCCCAGAAACAACCTTAGTCCAAGCTTTCCTCCCTTCTTCAAACCTCGAATACGAAGCTTCCGTTCTAAAAACCAACAACAGCGCCAACGCAGGCGCAGTCAACTGATAAGGCAAAGAACTCGCCCTCAAAACCGGGAAAAACTCAGGCAACAATTCCCAAAACACCGCCGTGTTATAACTCGCCACCACCACAGCCACAGTAGTAAACGCAATTACCGGCGGAACCAACGACAGAATCACCCTTGAGCTTAAACTAGACAACAAATGCCTAATATGTCTCAAAGAGCTTCTATGCTCAACCCAATCTTCATGTCTATAAAGTGACTTAGTTTGTTTCATTCTACTCTCCTTGATTTCATCGGCCCAATCGGGTATTATTCGGAGAATTGAGATTAAGTTGAGGGTTGATGGTTGAGATGGTGGATTAGGATTTTGAGAACATTTGATTTTGAATGGTTTTGATGAGAATTTAAAGGGTTTCATAGAAGGAGAAGATGATATGATATGAAGTGAAGAGTTTGGGATAGCCATGAATGGAAGTTAGTGTTAGTGTTTGGTTTAGGGTTTTGGGGACAGAAGAGACACAGGACATTGTTTAGGGAGCTTCATGGAAGTGAAGTGTGCAGAGGTTGAGTGGAGGGAGTGGATGTCTGTTAGAAACAGTTATGTGAAGGAGGTTTTTCTGAATATTTTTATGTTTTTTAGAATATTTATATTTTGATAAAGACAATTCACAATAAGATATTTTCTAGTTTCTACTATTATTTTTCTTTAAATTTAAAAATCAATTATGCAGATGAATACTTCTTCAAATAGGATGAGATAAAAGCTCTAATAATTACATCATATTCAGAAATCTAGAAAATCAAATTGTTTGTATAAATTACCAAACAGGTTCATTGTTAAAAACAATCTTTATAATTTTTATATAAATAATATTATGTATCAAAACAAATAATACTTCTACAAATTCTTTGTGTAATTTAATATGCTATGTTTTATTACTGTTAATTTTTAAATTAATTTTTTTTTAAATTAAGAACTAGAATAATAAAGAGTGAAATAAGAGAAGTGAGAAAAAAAATCTTGAATTGACATAATTATGAGATATAAGCTTTGAGTTTTTACTTGACTCATGTCTAGAACAATAGTTAACTAAAACAACCATACAACCTTTCTTGATAACAGAAACATTTGTAAGGCTAGGAGGTGTGAAATCACACCCACACCACATAAGCTTTTAAAGCCCCCAACACCGCCCCAAGGGCGCCAAAGGGGCTCTTGTGAGTGTGTTGGCGGGCGCGAGAGTAAGGGTGGTGTGTCGTCCCCATTTTCCGTGACTTCCACCCAAAAAAAAACCCCATTTGGATGGGGAACGCCACTGCAAACAACAGGGGCCTAACCTAACCAACCGAAACAAAATAAAGATCCGGTTTTTAGCATATAACAAAACCTTTGAAATTTTCACTATAGATAAACGTTTTATGTAATATGGATAATAAAAAGAGAAACAAGTCGAATGAACGGTGAGGTTTACTCCCATCGAGCAGGTGACAAGTCACTATGGTTTCCCATTGCCAAACCCAAACAGATAAACTGATGAGTACCGGTTTGGGCTGCATTCTATCAACATTAAAAAACAAACAAGTAATTAATCATGATCAACAAGGTTTAAAACAAAATCTAACCAACAAGATTTACATAGTAAGCAACCCAAGATGTACATCTACTACATCAGTACTGGTGTTTCGTCAAGGTTTGCATTCTAAGGAGAAAAAAACAACACAAGAACCTTAGAAAACCAGAGGAGAATCTGGTTGTGTTTTCTGAAAGATTAAGGATGTTTCCCTGACGTGGCATCAGAGGTTGGTTTATCGGCTTCATGAACTCCTGGCTTGGATCCAAAGAAGAAATTCTTGACCGATTGTTCCCCAGATTGTATGGCACTCTTGATCTATTATTTTCAGTGCAAGAAAACACACGTGAGATCAATTACGATACAAGAAATATAAGAAACTACCCAAATGCTCAATTTGTAGTCAAAACTAATGGTTCTTCACTAAAAAATTCTGACTTGTTTGGTTATGTGTTAAATTAACACAGTTTCACAAAAGCATTCGATTCACAATTAAAACAATTCACAAAGATGCTTGAATTCAGTTAACGGATTGAAAACTACGATGGACATCACTTCAACCAACTGTTAATCACCATCTTGTTTCTCATTGATGATCGACTGCGGTTGAAGACGATCGACAATCAACCAAATTTCTATAATACAACTAGGCAAGTTAATAATAATTATAGGCAGAATAGCCAACAAAAGTGATTAAAAACAACGGAACAGTGAACTTGAAAGATGATTCAATTTCAGGATAATTTCATGTAAGTGTGAATTAGCCAAACAGTAAGCATCAATAGGGTGTTCAACTAATCGAACTTCGTATACTCAAACTAATAAAATCAAATTACTTTAATAATGAATAGTTTGAAAATTAGCCAAACAGTATTCAGTCTCCTTAGCAAAACATAAGTTAATCACCACAACAAAAAAAAAAAAAACCTAATAAGTCTATAATAATAATAATAATATCAACATCACCATGGAATGGAATCAATAACAGTCTCAGTATACAAGTAGATGCAGATAATAATAACAAAAACAACAAACAACAAGATATATCAGTAATTAAACTAAAATAGAAAAACAAAACCCTAGATGAAGGTAAAGGAAAGAGATATGTTACGGGATCAAGGACATTAGGTTCGGGGCCATAATCAGCGGTTAGAAGGAAATAAGCAGCAGTAACAGTGGCCACCATTGTTGTTCTTCGAACCAACTTATCTGTGTTTGGATTCATACTTTAAATTGAAATTGTGAAAACTGAAACAGATGTGAGGGATGGAGGGAGAAACTGATTGAGGAAGTTTCCGGAATCTGGAAATTGAGAAGGATGTACAAGTTTTGATGCACAATGTACTTATTAAGTTTGTTGGATTCTATATGTCCTTCCCTGTCTGATTTTTTTAACCGCCACTCAAACCGCCCCTAAACAAAAAATAATATAGGTTTTGCTTTTGTTAGCAATTGAACCTCAATCCGAGGGGGTTAACCCGAGTCGCGACACATTCGGGACAGGTGTGAGTTTGGAGAATTGGGTATGGGACGGATTTGGGATTAGTTTTTAGGTTTTTTGCAGGTTTGAGATTCGGTGATATATCTGTTTACTAGACCGGGCTTACCCGATTGTATATCCTATATACTTTCTTTTGTTTTTTTTTTAAATATCTATAATCTATAACTTATAATAAAAGAATTGAATATTGATGAGGTGACATTCAATGGAGGCCTCAACCCTCATTTGAATGTGCCACATGGCACGTTGAGGTGAGAGTTTTTAATTTATTTTTTTTTTCATCCATTCTCCTACACTTATCTAATCCTAATCTCTTTAAGAATTTAAAAACAAATTTAAATTTTTCTCTCTAATGTTTCCTTCCATCATTTTTAAACGTTAATATATTTTATATGCGAGATTTTTTAAAGGAAAAAAATCACACCAAATTAACGAACGTTTTATTATCTTTCCAACGAGTACCATAGAGCTATATAAAAAACGGAGAAAAAAACGACTATTTTTTATGGGGTTTCGTTCATACAGGAAAAAAAAACACAAAGTGTTCAAGTTATTCATTAATCATGTTTTTTCTTTACCAGGTTCTTATATACAACGTTGAAATTTAGCCCAATCGTCATGCTATCATTAGAATTTTACTCTTCTAAAGATGGATAGGTATACTTCATCAAGAGAAGCTAGGAGAAAGAATCGCCCAACACTGCAACACATGGTGTCACCTTATAGCAAGGTTATTTTTTTATTTATTTAATTACAAGAGTAATAATTATTACGATTAGTATTAGTATTATTCCTATAGTTATATTTTTCAACCCCGGGACACTCCCGGGATAAAAGCTATGAATATATATGGTATATCATTTATTAGCATACACTATAGTTTGTCATTTATGCATTTTACTATTTTTGTGTACAGAGGTGTTTAGGTTCGTGTACAACTGTCATATTTCGTGAAAAGTGTGAGAAGAATTAAAAATTGACATATAGGCATCATGTTTTGGATTTAGGAATAATATGTTGGGTTATTTATGTTGGAGCCAATCGATCACTCACACAAACACGTTCAAGAACGAAAGAACGAGAGTATTAGATACAAAATCTTTTTCACTAAGAAAATCAAAACTACAAATAAAACATTAACCCTGCCAATCTATTTATTCTAAACCTAAACAAGCTTTTCTAAACCAATACCAACTCAAATAGTTAATTATCTAATAAACTAAACAATTTAACTAAACTAACATTTATCTCTAATTTAATTTACTAAGAATTATCATAATGACCATTCAACTTTTGACTTCTTTCATTTTTTACCCAAATCTAGGATAAACCAACAATTTATGGTAGAAAAACACAAGCACAACAATTTAAGACATAATGGAATGTATTATAACCATGAAATTTGAAACATGGCTAAAACACATTGCTTAACACTTAAAGCACGCTGTTTAAATTTCTTGGCATGGTGTTCTACGTTTCAAGCCTATAATACAATGATTTGGTTTTTAATTGTTATGTTTGGTATTTTTGAGGCACAACAATCCAAAACATCATGGTGTTCTACGTTTCAAGCCTATAATACAATGCATACATATCAATTTTTAATCCTTCTCACGCTTCTTACAAAATATGTCATTTGTACAGTAACCCTACCCTGTATAGACATTTAGGTATTTATTTATATACATTACAGTTATTTTAAATATTTTTATAGTGATAACGCTAAATGTAGTTAATTAGTAGTTATCCAATAGATAGCCGATGAGTTTCAGATAAGGTATACCCAATGACTATTTTTTTTAAAATTAACAGGTGTAACAAAAACCTGCGAATATACCCGATACCGGATAGGTAATTACCCGATAGAAACCTGAGGGTTTGAGATGGGTTTAGAACAGGATTATCAAATGGGTTTAGAGTTGGAATTACCTCAACCCGTCTCAAACCTGACCCATTACCTGATTACCATCCCTGACTGGGTTGTGTATAATGGGTTCATCCATTTTCATTTCATTGATGCATATGCTTATTCACTTTTTTCACCTTTTAACGTGCAATAGTAATAACTTTTATATTTGCCAATTCCCTCGTGATGGAGTGACACCCTTCTTGCTTTCCTTATGGGAGGTGAGGAGTTCGAGTCCTGCCGGTATCATAATGCTGCTGGTGGGCCGGGTTTTACTGCAGTGAACCTTCGAGCGATAGGTTTTACTCGGGAACTGGTGTGAAATTATTGGTGGACCCGGGTTACTCTCGGAGTACTCCTTTATCCAGTGGATACTTCGTAAATGATCGATATTGATTTGTTGACGTTCAAAAAAAACTTTTATTTTTAATTTTTTTTTGGAGAGTAGGTATAATTTTTTTAATTTTTATACAACACATGTAAAATAAAATCTTTTATGATACTGAAACTTCTTATATTATATGTCAGGTTTCTGTTTTCGTCATCGTTCAGTGACAAACAACAATCGATAAAGCTTCGACAATAGATTACCTCCTTGTAATCAACAATGGAAACCCCCCAAAATCTCCAATCAAACCCCAAAAAACGATCTTCTGATTGCATTAATCTCAACATCCAAGACTCAAGTTACTACAAGATGCGAGCCCTTCTTAAAGATCTTCGTCCTCACTTCCTTGAGGTAATCCCCAATCATAACTGTATCTTTATGATTATTTCTGCTTAACATGTTGCCAGTTTAGTTTAATTAGGGTTTATAACATTTTAACATGAAACTTAATTAATTATTTAACAGAATTAGTTTAATTAGGGTTTGTTTAACTCCCTCTGCAGTATTCCCTAAATAGTTGCAACATGTTTCTTCCTAATTGTGAATTATGCCTAAAATATACTTTAAAAAGTATGTCTAATTGATTTAGGAATGCAGTTATTATAGTTAATTTTGTGGTATTATATGGTTTTATATGTATCTACATTCTACCCTTTCAAGGTATATAACCTTCAAAGTATTTGATGTAGTTGGTTTTCACGAAATATTCAATTATCTGGTCATATGTGACGACGTGATCTGACAAACACCATAGAAGAGTACCTTCGAAATTATTCGAAATTTACAATGCTTTATTAGATTTATTGCGCCGTAAAGTAGGGGTGTTAAGAATTCGATTCGGATTCTAAAAGTTCAAAATTCGAGTCAGTTCGATTCCAAATTCGAATTCAAAGTATACTTATATATATACACACATATACACATTGAAAAAAAACTTCAAAATTTCGGCGAAACCCTAAAAATCATAGTCTCTACTACTTTTATCATTCCCGTATAAGACATATTGTTGTTTATTATTTTTGTAGATTAGTATTTTATATGTTAAAAATAATGAATTTGTAGTAGTTTTAAAGCTAAATGTAAAAAAAATGTATTATTTATGGTGAATTGAGTTAAATTGAATTTATTTGAATTCGGGTTTCTAATACGAATCGAATAAATTGAATCTTAATCAAATACAAATTCATGTAAAAAAATTAAAAATTTGATTTGATTAGTTCGAAAGTTCGTTATTCGATTTGTTGAACACCCCTACTGTAAAGCATCACGGTTCGTAATTGTGATGTTTGTCATTTTCTTTCTTCCAAGCTTTGTGAATATATGCTTTGGCAACATTAATAAGACCCCTTGTTCTATAGACGTACTTATGGGAGTCTTTCTAGTCTTCCATAGGTGGCTATACATTTTTCAAGAATGTAAATGGTTTTGGAACTTATTAGTGCATGTCTGTATGATATACAATTATATGTTTTGTGAAATATGTTTATAATAAAACAAAAGTTAGATGCATTCCCCCGTATGGCTGTATTGGTCTGATTGTCATAAAATATTAGTCAATCTACAAGTTATATAGGTTCAGTTCAAATCTGTATTCACTAAGGGGCCATTTGGCAACTTCTGAATGGGTAAGTGCTCACCCAGTAAGAGGTCTGAATGGTTAAGAGGTTCTGAATGGTTAAGTGCCGAATCATTAAGTGATGTTTGGTTGGACATTTGAATGGTTAAAATTTCTTGTCCCACATGGTATGAAGAGTAAAAATGGATTGGTTTACAAATGAAAACCACTTACCTCTAATTCCAGTCAGACTCGCCTCCAATACTGACCCTTTAAGAGGCTGGGTCAGACCATTTCCGTTCAGACCTAAACCCAACCAAACAACCCCTCATCACCTCGTCTGACCGAATCAGACTTGGACGTCTGACTGGCCTCAGTCAGACACAAACAAACGTGGCCTAAAGTTTGCTTCAAGCAGATTAGTTATTCTAGCTTTATACCGTTGGCTGATTTGTTTCTCTACTTGAATTTTAATTAGACACATTTGATTCTTGAGAATAAAAAAACCTTTTAAGCAGTAAGCACATTGAATTTAATAAAACTATTGCCATAAAACATTTATCAGGTTAGGAAAATAAAACATTATTTCAGTTTTTGCATTTTATAACTTTGCTTTTGAAAGTGAAAAAACTACTTAAGTGGTTGCCTTGAACATGCAAGTGTTTTTAAACGCTACTCCCAAACACATATGATTCTCATCAGTTCACACTTTATTTGATTATATATATTTTTTGCATTGATTTCCCATTTAATTTCTTTATCTTTAAGGTTCTTCGGACTCCAGACTTTCAGAAGTCCAAAGCTGCAAGTGAAATCAATCAACGTAAGTCTCTACAACAATCAAAGTGTTCATTTGTGTCAAAATGGATAATTTTTGGACTTTGGTACAGATCAAATGGGGTGGACAGTGGAGGCAAAACTCGTGTCCAAAAATTCCAACTATTTTTTAAGTGGCGTGTCATGAGTTATACAGACTCTTCATTTATAAACACGATCTATATTTTCCAAAGCTTTTCACCTTTTTCCAACCCACCGTGATTCTTGATTGCTGTGTTACTTGATATATATATTACTTGAACACGACTTGTGCATTTTAATGATATGAAAAACAGAAAGAATCGGAAAACTGTTGGTAGGAAAGAGAAAATCTTTTATATTAATACAATACTAGTTTAATTGTTTTTTTTGAATTTTGAATAAAATGGTTTATAACGCATTATGCTATAAGATACAATTATATCGGCTTTTGACCTGTATAACCCTTCTGACACGTTCCCTACTTAGCTAACCTTTATTCTTTTACTTGTTTGACCCGTTTGAGACAAAAGGTAACCCAAACTGACCCATTCATAAGTACACAAAAAATAATAAGTCTCATCTATATATTTTATCATGTTCCATCATAAACTCATAGAGGTACATACATTATTCAGAAATGAAGGTTTTAATGAAGCTATACGAAGAGATGACATCAGAAACAAAGACCATGGAGAAATGTAAGAACACTATTGTTGACCAAAGTGTCAATGACCAGAAAAAGTCAACAGATGCCAAATCCCCCGAACCTCCATTAGAGAAAGAGAAAACTGTGGTCAGAAAACCTTCAGAAGAGAGACCTGCTACGGTTGAAGAAGTAGTAGCACAAGGTAGCTACATCGTTGGTGGGTCTGCTTTTGGTTGGAATTTTGTAACTTATCCCAGCACCAAACTGACTGCTTATTACGGTAGAAGTAAAGAGGATTTCCGGGCAGCTAATCCCATACCAACTTACTCAGAAATGGTGGAGTAACATAAGGTTATTGATTTAGACAGATTACGTGTTAATCGCCCATCACTGGATGTTTTATTCCGACTTTTTCATGTACTTTTCAGTAATAGTGTTGTTTGTAGTTTGTGTTTTCTTATATTTCGTGGTTGGTGTCTCCTTTGATGATTTTGCTTAATATGCTTTGTAATTTGTGGGTTGTACCTATATGCATGCATGAATGTATCAACGGTAAAAATACTCAATGTATACAAGATCAGCAGCATCAAGTTGCTGCAGGTACTAAGAGAGAAGGCTGACAGATATAGACTTCCATAACCGGAACCCAATGTTACATTGCAGCCTTTAGGGCAAGGGTGTTATTTGCTCCTCCAGTCTTGTAGCCGAGAAAGGGTGTTCCTACATCCTGCTCCTCCCGTCCTTTGCGTCCGCTGATCTAATTCGGGAGAATGCTCGTCTTCTTACTGCTTGCGGATGTACTTTTCATGCATGGTATTATTGTTTGTAGCTTGTGTTTTCTCTATATTTCTTGGTCAGTGAGTGTCTCCTTAGATGATTTTGCTAAATATGTTTTGTGGGTTGTATTATGCATGCATGAATGTACACAACTGTAAAGACTATACAAAATTGCTGCAAATCTTAAGAGAGCAACCTGAGAGATATTAGACTTATACATCTGAAGTCTCCCAACATAGGATACATCCTTTAAATTTTAAAGACACACCCACACAATCCTTAAAAAAATATCAACAATCTAAACCACTCTTTGCTTGACTTTAAAAGGTATTCACAAGAAACATTACATACTTGAGCATAGATACTCTTATTACTAATAAGACATACAACAACAGAGTTTAAATATTAAAGAAGGAACATCACAAAATGATAGATGGAAAATACATAGAGAGACATGGCTAGCTCTTAGTTATTTAAAACCATAATCTTCAATTGCATAGCAAACCGGGTGATATTGAGCCTTTCATTTTAGAACTAAGCCAGTGTGACCTAATTTCTCGTCAATCAGTTTGTCGATCTTTTCATTCATCTCATCCGTGAAGTGGTTCTCCCAATCTCCAACCTTACCCTTCCGGAAGTAGAGTCGGTTTTCAGGCACAATAACTCGTTCTCCTTTTTGAAGACCACTTTTGTTTACTTCTAAGTTGCTCAATTTTTCAAAACTAGTCATACTTATAATGCTTTCTATCACACCTTGTTCCTCTTCTTGGGGTGTAAAGGGATACCCAATGAACTCCGCAAGCCTCTTCATGTTGCTTGTAGGATCATTTTTCATATCCTCATATTTCAACAAAAGAATTATATCGGGTCTCTCCAAGCTTGCTTTTGCAAATCCTGAGATATGATCCCAATATGGTCCAAAACCATTAATGCCTCGACAAAACTCGTCAAATGCCTCCACAAATGGCGCATCTTCTATTGGTACATTTTGTATTCCGCACACGAAATGGTAATAAGACACTATGACATCTTTTATATTCCGATATATGTAAACTATCTTGCAGTTTGAAGCTAGGATTGATTCTGGCAGGAGATTGTAAGGAAGGTGTGTGGCTATGGGTGTGACACATGAGTTGTGGCGGTTTTCTAGAATTTGTTCAATATTTTTTTCAAGGGAGGGAATGCAATCATGAGGCATGGTTGTGAGCAAAGGAGTGTTGGATTTGTCAAACTTTTTCCGGGTTATAATGGCAAAAACAATGGCCTTTAGCCATGTTGTGCCGCTTTTCGGATGACTGCATAGAAATACATCACTTGGTCGAGCCTTGAAGCTTTGTTGTGCTGAATTTACTCCTTCAATAAACTTTCTATTGCACCATATACCTTGATAGTTGTATAAGGTTAGCTTGCCTTTCAACCAGCTAAGAGAGTGTTGAGGAAGTGTTTTGGCCATCTCTTCAATAGACCTAAGTTGGGTGTTAGTGCTAGTTTCCATTGATGATTGCTAGTGAGTGATGGCTATTGGTTAGTGAAACGCCCAATGTATTATTTATTCTTCACATTGGTATCACTATCATATGCTTGCACTTCTTTTGAATTTAATAATTGGGTGCTTGTCATGTAACAGATTTTAAATAATAACTAGTCTTTTACCCGCCACGCGTTGCGGCGGCGCGGTAACCTCTTGAAAGCCGGTCGGGCGTACAAACCAGCAGTGCACAATGTTCCCAGAGATTAAAAATAAAAGCCAAAACTTGAAGGGGCAACAACAAAACGTACAAACTTGCGGGACTCAAAATGACAAACGCCTAATTCTTATTGTTGTTCGGATGTTTCAAAAGGCAAATTTCTAAGGATGTTGGATAGTACCCGTATCCTATGCAAACCAAGCATGTTGGTAGTACTTGTATCCCTTAAAACTTGCATGAGGTTCATTGCCTTCACAGTTAAGCCAGAGTCTGCATCATATTCTTTTGTCCAACCAACGGTCCATTATGTTCAATGCATACATAGTCAAAGAAAAATAATTAGAAACTTTCATGGAAAAAAAGTTTGTACATATTCCTGGCTGGCACCTACAAAGTGCCCATCATATCACATCCCTCTATTATAAACAGAATAAGCAAAAGGTTAATATATATCAAATAAAAACCAACTATGTTAAGCTGATCATTTCCAAATTCCAAAATCAAAGACTTCAATGCTTCGTATAAATTACCAGCAATTCTAGAAAATAGGAATTCCAGTTGTCAAGAGAGCTGCATTCCTTATCATATTTGCAAGAGTGATAATGGTATTAAAGTAAAACCAAAACCAAAACCAGATTTAAAACAAATTAATTACTCAATGTAAGAGCTAAATAGCTAATATAGTCAAAGCAAGTGCAACAATTCTGTGAAGACCCCGTAGTACCATATGTCCCCAAAGGCAAACACGCCTCTATCTTTATGCTCAAATTGTTTCTTACTACCAAGAAAATCAAACCTACAATGAACAAAGCGCACATATAATAATACGATCTGTAATAAGAGTTGCAATCTCTCCAAAATTTGAAGCACTAATCTAAACTATAATAAAGTATATGTTATGCAAATTTATCTCTTACTGAGCAAAAATGGCAAGCTCTCATGGTATCTTCTAGTATCCATTAAGTACCAAAAAGGCATCAAAAGGGGAAAAGCCTAATATGTCGATGCATAAAAAAACACCAACAGACTTCTAAATACAAAGTCCTAAAACAGAGTAATGTAAACCTCAAAAAACACATGCTATAAAACAAAGAGACGACACGATCAACAAAATTCCAACGGGAAAAAACAAAACGACGAAAACGAAACGAAAATAGAACACGAAATCAGAAGCAAGAATGCATACCAGATAACGATGGAGCAACACCCACCGAGAGAAGATGAAGAAAAAGGGTCGACACCCAGAACACCATAGAACGTTAATCGCACCAAACCCTAACTGTCGCGTCTAAGACTTCGATTGGATATGGATGATGCCGGAATAGTTACCCAGGAGACAACGGAAACATCGCCGGTTTCTCTCTCCTTCTTGACGATGTCTTTCTTTATGTCGGTCCACTCTCTTTCTTTGAGCATGTTTGGCTCTCCAACTCCTTATCTCCTTCTTCTACTTCCTTATCTGGTTAATCAAAAAGTCACAAATTCTTACTTATAACTTATCTCCTTTTCAACCCACAAAAACCTCTTTTTCAACCCATTACCCAAACAAACTTATCTCCTTATTGACTTTTTAATTAAGTCAACTAGGTATTAGTTGCCCGCGCTTCGC
Source organism: Ambrosia x helenae (assembly GCA_030844895.1). Classification (NCBI taxonomy): domain Eukaryota; kingdom Viridiplantae; phylum Streptophyta; class Magnoliopsida; order Asterales; family Asteraceae; genus Ambrosia; species Ambrosia x helenae. The sequence continues at coordinate 11,746,618 of CM061223.1, forward strand.
CGCGGGTGCGGCTGTTATGCGAAACGCGACGAGAGCTCCTGTTGCGTTGACTGTTTGACGGACGTTAAAGATCGCGCGTTGTTGTGGGAGCTCCTGTTGCGTGGGGGGTTTCGTGGACATAAAAGATAATATTAAGTGACTGCTATTCTCGCGTGGGCTTCAAAAAAATACTCGCGGCTAAAAGCTAAAAGTTTGGTGGTCAAATTGGAAGAAAATAAAGTTAAGCTAAAAGTTAATAGTCAAAGTTTTAAATCCTAAAAGTTAAAAGTTTGTTGCTCGTTTGGTGGTCAAATTAGAAGAAAATAAAGTTAACCTAAAAGTTAGTGGCAGAAATAAAGTTAACATAAAAGTTAGTGGTCAATATATATATTATTGGTGGTCAAAGTTTTAAATCCTAAAAGCTAAAAGTTTAGTGGTCAAATTGGAAGAAAATAAAGTTAAGTTAAAAGTTAGTGGCTAAAGTTTTAAATCCTAAAAGCTAAAAGTTTGTTGGTCTAAGTTTTGTGGTCAAATTAGAAGAAAATAAAGTTAGCCTAAAATTTAGCAGCAGAAAATAAAATTAACCTAAAAGTTAGTGGCCAATATATATATTAAAAGAAAGACACTATTGAAGTGTCTTTCTATTAATATATACTAGGTATTAGTTGCCCGCGCTTCGCCGCGGGTGTAGCTGTTGTGCGAAACGCGGCGGGAGCTCTTGTTGAGTTGAGTGTTTGGCGGACGTTAAAGATCGCGTGTCGCTGTGGGAGCTCCTGTTGCGTGGAGGGTTTCGTGGACATAAAAAATAATATTAAGTGACTGTTATTCTTGCGTGGGCTTCAAAAAAATACTCGCGGCTAAAAGCTAAAAGTTTGGTGGTCAAAATTTGAAATCCTAAAAGCTAAAATGTTGGCCAAAGTGCAATGCAAGTTTAAAAAAGTTAGAGTGGTCAAAGTTTGGAATCCTAAAAGCTAAAAGTGTAACATCGCGTTATTTTTACTTTTACATATATTTTAAATTCTATACTTAACAATTCCAAGTTCGTCTTTATTCGCTTCTTTTAGTTACTCCTACCAATTTTGACGAGTCGTTAATATAATTTGTCCTAATCAATTTAGAAACTCATTTAGTTAAGATCTTAATATATATTTATTTTGTTTTTAAAATAAAACGTATATATTTTATCAATATAATATCCAACGATAAAAAAAAAAAAAGAACATGTTAGTGCTTGACTTTTTGTCAAACAACACACAACGTAGAATAAATGGGGGCTCGTTGGTTTTTTTTTTTTTTTTAAAGAACTCGACGGGAACAACAAAATAAAACAACTAGAGTCATTCCTTGATAATTCAACTTAACACCTACCTAATCTCTTTCTAACCACCTCATTTGCTTCATTTAATACCCAACTAACTCACCCCAACTATAAATACATCACTCCCTACCCATTCTAACACTTGCTCAATCCTAAATCCTCTCCAAATCTCTCAAAAATAAGTGAGTTTCTCACTTCACCTTCAACCTCTCTTCTACTTTCTTCACTCTCCTCTTCTTCAAACCCTTTGAGGAAACCTCTAGGACCTCTCTCCTATTTGCCATGACAAATAAACATGAGTAGGGCACCAATTTGAGGCCTCAAATGTGGTCATCTTCTATTATCTTTTATGCACTAGGTTGTTAATAATACCAACCAAGTTCACCAACAACTCAATGATGGAGGGACTTGTGTTATGGTTCATGGTTGACAAAAGGAAGGCCAAGGCTCATCCAAACTAAGTCACCATACCCTACTTCCTAAGTTATATTATATAAATACTAAATTATATAAACTCTACTAATCTAATAACTCGGAAAGGTTTGTAGATACATCCCTACCTTACCAATGCTTGACTCTCATAACCATCCGAATCACCTCTATGGTGGTTTGTGTTTTGGTTCGCCTAAAAGGCTTGCTTGACTCTTATGACCATCCGAATCACCTTCATGGTGGTTTGTGTTTTGGTTCGCCTAAAAGGCTTGCTTGACTCTCTTGAATCTATAACCTAAACTCGAATCTAAGACCCTTTATTTTTTTTTAATTCTAGTTAACCAAGGCTAAGGAACTAATCTTCCAAGACTCATTCTTTGGAACCTTACTAAACGCACCCAAAGGTGAGTTCATACTTGTCCCCTTTTTATCCTTTATTCTTTGGGGCTCAACATGTATCACTATCAAAACGATTTTAAACTCTACAATCTATTATGCTTAGTCTAAAGTCTATCATATTCTAAATTCTCTCATGCGCAATCTAAAGTCTATTATATGTTTGTACGCTATGCTATGTAGAATTATTTACTCTAACATACAAATGTTCATATAGTTGACAACCCACCTTGCATGTATAGCGCTATAGGATTGGCTATCCGCCCCCTACATGGGTCATGTTAAGCAAAATTCTTCGTGGCTAGTCGCCGTTTGTATGGTTCTCTTGCATATGCCTATAAGCAAAACTTTATTATACTATGTATGTATGTCAAAACTAGTATGCTCACCAATGCTTTATGTGTTGACGGATATTTTATACATGTTGCAGGAAATATTTGTTGCAGGACATTCAAGAAATCTACTTAGGATTGGACTTAGAAACTCACTCTAGTTCAAGTTATTATATTCTTGTTGTTGTATTTTTTTTCGTTATATGAACTACATGTATTTCTATTTTTAGACAATAAATGAAATTCTATCTTTAAATTATATTGTCACAAAATCTAGTGTCATGAAACTTTTTGAACAATCTATCCCAAGTCTCGCCCCGATGTATTCCGCCATCGGTTGGGGTGTGACAGATTGGTATCAGAGCCATGACTATAGGGAATTAGGAAAAATTGCCATGTTATCTTATTAGTCCACCAAACTCTCAACGCAACAGGAGCTGCCGTAGCAAAGTACGATCTTAACCGTGCACCAAACCCTCAACGCAACATGAGCTCCCGCAGCGAAGCGCGGGTAACTAAAACACTAGTTTTATTTATATATTAGACAGATCTTAGCTATGTATGGTGCGATTTTTTTTTTGAATTATATAACGGTTTCATCTCATAATTAATCGGTCAACGACGGTGGTAGGTACCTTTTTTTAACGGCTAATTGCTCACCCATGACCCTATCATCATGCATTGTCTTAACCGCGCCTGCTTTAGCCGGGAGTCGAACCCTTAACCACATCCGGACAGAAACCCTCCTAGGAGGTAAACCTTCTCACCTCACCCAACTGAGTTGGGTGGGTCATTGGCTGACGTTGGTAGGCACCTAATGACTTATTTAGGTTTTCTGACTGACACCTGGTTACGAAAGAATTATTTAACATTCGATATTATCATATTATTAAAATGTTTTTTAGCATCGTACTTCATGGGGTTAGCAAACCACTTGCAACTCCCAAAAAAATATCTGTACTACGTGATTCATGTGTTTTTGTATTTTACGTTGGGTGGTTATATTTAAACCCTCCACTTTTATTTACACCCTCTCAAAGCGTCTCGTTTTGGTTAAAACGAAGCGCTTCGAATCAAAGTTTTATTTTTGGGTATTTTTTAAGTATTTTGAATTGTTTTTTTTAATATAATTATTGTAAAAAAAATTTAAAAATTTTAAAAAACAAAATAATAACCACCAACTTGTATCAACTTGATGGAAATATTTGTGAATAAAGCAACGGGAAATATGGAAATATTTGTGAATAATACATTCATCAAAAAGACCATCTCTTTGTTAGTTACCCCCAAAGGGAAAGATGAAAATATTTGTGAATAATAAATTCATCAAAAAGACCATCTCTTTGTTAGTCACCTCCAAAGAGAAAGATGACTCTCACACTTATGCGTAGATCAAGGAGATTGATGAAGATATTCATCAAGACCTTTGGCAATGTAAAATCCAAGATCCAGGATGAGCTAGATATTCCTTATGATGAGCAGGAATTGTTTACCTTCCATTGATTTCAAGTATGTTGCTTTCATCGTTGACAGATATATCTCCGACAACAACTGAATTTTACTTGCTTGCATGAACAGTTGTTTTACTAATTTCCGATTCTTGATACTTTGATTATACTCGTGTTTCAGGTTGCCTTCATTGTTGACAGATATCTCTCCGACAACAACTTCCCTGTACTATTGTTCAGCCTTTAAAGCAAACAATCGGATCAGCGCTAACAAGCAACTCATATAGAGTTTGTTGTACTGGTTGCGGAAAGAAATCAACAGTCGGATCGGCGCTAACAAGCAACCCATACAGAGTTCGTTGTACTGGTTGCGGAAAGAAATCAACAGTCGGATCGGCGCTAACAAGCAACCTATACAGAGTTTATTGTACTGGTTGTGGAAAGAAATCAATAGTCGGTTCGACGATTTTGTTTACCCTCCCATTGATTTTAAACAACTGTACAGGTGTGACCTTCATCGTTGACACGGTTTTGTTTACCTTCCCATCGATTTCAAGTATGTTCTTTTGACAAAACGTCTGGATCACCTGAAGTTGCTTTGCAACATAGTTCCTTTTAATTATAAACAACATTAAATAAGGACTTGTGCTATTTCTTTTCAAGCTCTTCCATCATATATTTGTGAATAAAATTAAAGAAAGACTTGTGCTATTGCTTGCATGAACAATTATGGATCCTTTGATCAGAAAATATTTTCTCAAACAATTCCTAAAATCAATCTTCCGATAATCCACACCTATCTCCTGAAGAGAAGTCATCATCATCATCATCCACAATGTTCTTACCTAAATTCAATGTCCAACAACTGAATTAGGGTCCCGCCACACCTTCTCTTCTACAACCAACTTCTCAACCTTCTAGACCACTGCAGGGCCAAAACAAACTAAACCAAATACGAAATCGCTTCCGCTAGATTTCTATATGGTACCAGAGCAGGTTACTATCCTGCTCAAATAAATAAATAGATAAATAAAAAGGGAAAGCAAAAGCACGGGAGGAGAAAGTAAAAAAAGAAGAAGGGGCACAAGATGGAGAAAACGAAGAACAAAAAAAAGGTCGAGTTTTTTGAACTCGCGAAAAAAAAAGTCAAGTTCCTTGAACTCGCGAGAAGAAAAGTCGGGTTTGTTGAACCCGCGAGAAAGAAAAGTCGGGTTCTTTTGACCCGCAAGATAAAAAAAAGTCGGGTCCTTTGAACCCGCAAAAAAAAAGTCGAGTTTTCTTAACTCGCGAGAAAAGTTGGGTCGTTGGACTCGCAAGAAAGAAAAGTCGGGTTCTTTCGAACCCGCGAGAATAAATGTCGGGTTTGTTGAACCCGCGAGAAAAAAAGTCGGGTTTTTTTTAAACCCGCAAGAAAAAAAAGTCGGGTTTTTAAACTCGCGAGAAGAAAAGTCGAGTTCAAATCTTTGAACTCGCAAGAAGAAAAGTCGGGCACTTTTGAGCTCGCAAAAAAAAGTCGGGCTATTTGAGTCCGCAAAAAAAAGGAAAGTCGGGTTAATTAAGTCCGCAAAAAAGGAAATACCGGGTTATTTGAACCCGCAAGAAAAGCAAACACTCCAACTTGAGGGGGAGTGTTCGAAAAAGAAGAAATATTATTTGGCAAGTTGGGCGTTCGTAACATTCACGCTCCAACTTGAGGGGAGTATTGGAGATTATGACTTTGACTAGTCAAAGTCTTATAGTCAAAGTCATCCTTATTCTATGCCCCAAAGACTAGCTCCTTATTGTGTGCCCAAAAGACTAGTTACTTTCTCATTTTATATTTTTCCTTCATGTATTTATAGAGGAGGTTATCTCCTCACTTGAATTGTACCAAACCAAACATTACAATCAAATAACATATTACATATTCTATCTCCATATCTCTTATACAAATCCCACTTGCCGGTTTGAGAGTCAGTTACTAGAAACCGAGCCGCCTCCGGCCCCAAGACCAAACCAACAAACCTAAACCAAATAGAAAATCGCTTCCGCTAGATTTCTATAATGTAAAATGGTTTAATTGGACTTATTTTATCTCTTTTGTTAATTATTTCAGCATATTTAGAAAAAAATGTCACAGGATAGTTTACCTGCTGTTTAGGTAAATTAAATAGGATTAGAACATAAAAAATACTTTAATGAGTTAATTAGAACACAAAATTTTATAAGTGATCTAATTGGAACACTTCTCAATCTTGGTTAACCATTCTTTAGAACATTCCCAATGTAATATAAGGGGTGAATTTACACTTAATAATGCAATAGACAAAGAACATTTGCACATCAATAAGGTTATAAAACATCCTAAACGCAAGTACATAACAACGGGTCCATAGCTCAGTGGTAGAGCAATTGACTGCAGATCAATAGGTCACCGGTTCGAACCCGGTTGGGCCCTTTATTTTTTTTTCTTCTCTTTTCTCTTTTCTTCTCTTTTCTCTTTTCTTTCTTTCTCACACTTTAGAGTACGTGTACACCCTGTGTTTGACATTATGATTCGTGAGGGAATTGGACTAAAGATAGGTCTTCCGACTCGGTACCAAAACTATGAATTAGAACATAACAAGCAACGATGGTTTGCAACCGAACCATGAGAATAAACAATAAAGCTTTTTGTACATAAACTAGAGTTTGCTTTACATTCAAATCTTCAACAAAAGAATGCATTTTTTTTTTCTATTTCAATCTCCAGTACCATAAATTACTCATAACATATATAATAAAAATAATAATTTAAAACCAAAAACCAACATGAAAATGGAAAATTCTTCACTCCCTTGAAACTTCAGTGTCTGGCCATTCAGTTAAAGTCAAACATTTCAAGTCAACAGTGTGGAGGTTTACCACAAAAGATATCAACAACCTGATCACTAGCCATTTGTGGTGGCTGTAGCTCTCTTGGCTTCTAGGGTGGCACCCTCTTTGAGTGCCGCATGGGCTTCATTTTCCATTTTAAGCGCAAAAAGTGACGCGGCTTGTAGATATGAAGCAATGTGCCACACGGGCGATACGACTTGAGCCTGCATTGCGTCATTCAATGCTTCTTGAGCCATGTCATTCATGAGGTAACATAGACTACGTCGGGCATAAACAGTTGGTGACACCATTGGCCCGTGTTGAATGAACTGCATGAATATCGAGTATTGATCAGATATGACGCGCAAAGTACAAGTAAGCAATGCACATTCTCGGTTAACAAGATCTGCTACATGTGTTTAGCATCATCAAATAGTGTAAAAGTGAATATGACCGACAGTCATACGTCTGTCAACCTACATGTATCATCACTGGTAAAGCCGTAAAGGTGATGCACATTCTTGCCAAAAGTTTAGTACTACATACGGTTTAGTTGCAACAATTCGTGACAATTTCACCCGGCCAGCAATTGGCGTTTCCACTAAATATGATCATTAATGAAAATGTGCAAGAGAAAGGAATAACCTGAGTATAGCACTCTATCGCATCTTTGAAATCCTTGTGTCGGAATGATACATCGCCTTTTTTCTTTGAATTTAACGACTCTTGCATTTGATCAGTCCACATTTGAAACGAAAGCTGTTACCATAAATCACATGAGTAAGAATCAAGATCCATTAACTGAAACAATATACAAAAATTAACACCATTCATTTCGGGGTCTGTTTCGTCTACATATCGAAAGAACTGAACTCTTTGACTTTTCATGTTTGGATTTTTCTTAGTAGGAATAGACTAACCTCATTTGTTTGCCCTTCATCGTCTTTATACGAAACCGATTCCAAAATTTCATGTATTGCAGTCAAATCCATTCTCAAGCACGCTTCACCAAGTGGTGATCTAGGTGAAAACGAAGTCGTCGCCGGGATGCCCATCAAAACATATGATGGAACCTGCAACTCCGTTAAAAGGATATTTTAGACATTTGACTAAAGTCTTAACACTTTTGTGATAAGTCAAAGATAGTCAACAAACCTCGGTTTCTTTTTGAAGAGCAGTCAATGCAGCCACTAGTGACTTTGAATTTGGGCGTTCTCGGGGTTCATATTGCAAACAACGAGACGCCAAACGCACCAACTCCGTTCCATCATCATTAGAAAACTGTCCTTCCAAACACGAATCTGTAAGCATCTGAATGTTTCGATCCCTTATTAAGTCGAGAGCCTGAAATTAGAAACCAAACATCACATATATGAAACATATACATCACACACACACACATATAGTAAGCGCACACACACGTACGTATACATGCAAAAGGGGATGCATAATTCTTACATGGCTTGGAGGAATGTGCTTCCCACTAAGAAGGTCAAGCAAAAGAGTCCCAAAGCTATATATAACACTTTCAGGTGTTACCCTTCCTATGGATGAGGACATATCAGAAAATTAAAACAATAAAGAACTCATATCAAAATCAATGTTAAAAATTAGTGCTTTTGAGTTTTGACAAAAACAAAAAGTCAAAATGAATATTTTTCATAACAGCACTTGGAATCATATTAACAATAATGCATTGGTTCTATAAAACGCCAGAAAATGTAAACGCTGGATTTGTGTATTGCCATTAAACAACACAAGAGAATTGTCAAAGTCAAAGTCAAAGTTGAATATAACTTCTTGTCTTCCTTTGACTGTAAAAGTCAAAATGTTAACTTCTTCTCCAGGCATATTACTGACTATGTACTTGAAACTAGTAAATCAAAACAACAAACTTATAAGAGCTTATACAGTCATAACACATCTTCTGAAGTTGAAAAGATCAATGCTTTTGACCTTAAAAGTCAAAATTGAGACCTATAATGAAAAAAGAATGTACCTGTTCTCAAATACTCCGGAGGAGTAAATGCAAGATTCGTGCTATAACTTTTTCCATCCCGACTATTTTTCATCAAGCCAAAACACGAAAGTCTAGGATTACCTTCCTGAAAAAATCTAATGCATGAATATTTGCATCCATTTTTAAAAAATAGGAAAAAAAAAACAATTTGTAATTAAGAGTTTCACCTCATCGAATAAAATTCTATAAGCATTGAGATCATGATAAAGAGCACGTCCTTTACTTGTACAATATTCAAGAGCTTCAGCTAGATGTAAAACCACACGTAACCTCATTGCCCATTTCATTGGCTGCGATTCCCCTGCGTCGACAGAAATTTATTTGACTTCATTATTAACTAAACATTATTCTTGGTAAAATGTTTTTATGAAAACATTAAAATTTGCAAGAATGAGTGATTTGAACAAATCATGCAAACATATATGTGGAAACGAACATAGTGCTAGTCCTTTCTGTCTAAAATCTTTCATTCTTATGGTAAGTCATGCTGTTTTTGCAGCTAAATGCCAGTGTTTGATGGTTTGAAAAGTCAAATCACTTTAAAAAGAAATGGTGACAATAACAAAGGACAATGGCTTACAGTGAAAAAGATGTTTGGCAAGTGTGTTATTGGGCAAATACTCAGCCACAAGTAACCGCTCATCGTGTTCACAACAACAACCGAGAAGATTTGCCAGCCTGGCGTTGCGAAGTTGACCAACCAATTTTGCTTCTTCCTGATTTTCCACAAAGAAAAAAACTTACACATTCAGGACCAAAAAACAAGCAATCTTGATAAAAACAAATGGATATAAGACACAAAATCCGCATTCTTGAAGATACAATCAAGTTACGTGGGCATTTACGTAAACGTGCATAAAAAGGACAACTTGAGTAAAAGGTTCTCAAATTTGGTTATTATGTATGTGAATTAGCTAATCAGTTCCAAAATGAAATCCAACCACCCCTAAATAGGAGCAGTTATCCATCTACACATACATTACGGAATTAAAATAAGTAACAAAATCCTAATAAAAGTCATGAGTGTTTGTACCAAAAATTGTCGGGAATCAGGCCAAGCTGAGCGATTGAAGCGTTTAACCGCTATCCTTACTTGATTCTCAAGTTTTCCTTTATAAACTACATTTGGGGCCTTTTCACCATGCTCAGATACAATGTTTTCGACAGCGAAACCTGATGTTGCATTTTTAAGTTGCTCAAAAGTAAATTCTTTAAAAACAGGTAAACTGCCAGCTTCCTCTTCATTCCCTATAACAAAAAAGAAAGAGGGACCAAACTATATTATACATAACCATTTAACGGTATCGTATGGGATATGGATTATGCATACCGTTGTTTGGATCCTCGAGAATCGATGCCTTGTTTGGTGAAACTAGACATGGAATGAGCTTGGTGCAAATCGAACCCATGTTGCCGAAAGTAAACAAAACCTAAATTTGAGAACAAATTGCAAATGTTAATCAAATATTCAAGATCATAAAGTAAATAATGAATCAGATCAATCAATCCAATCAAACACCACAATTTCAAGATTTAACAGAGTAGATACCCCTTCATAAGCTAAAAATAAAACAAAAACAAAAAAGGCCAGAATATACAAAGTGAGTGATTTTAGACACTTTCCAATGATCTTTTTGCAAGAAAATCACTTTAGTATACATCAGATTATTCTTTTTCGATTCAGCAAGTGATCGAAACAGTAACGACTAACAACATTCACTCGAATTCCAATAATGTGTTCAATTCCTTAACTAGATTCAAGTTCAATCAACATTAACATAAAAAAGCAATCAAATTGCACACAAAACACAAAGATTTTCATATCAGATTCAAAACAGATAACAAGATCTTGAATGTATACAAAAACCAAAAACAACTTCAGGGTTCCTACCCAATTACAGCATATAACACATCTAAATACCAAAATTAACACAACAAGATTCAATCTTTATCACAGCTAGTACAAAACCCAAAAAAGAAACACCAAAAATAGCATAAAAATCCAACCTTTTATTGCACAATTTCCCTTGTCTGTTGATCAAATAGTCAACAAAAAGGTCAACTTTAACCTCTGTATTTGCTTCTGATAAAGCAAAACTAAAACCCCTTTTTTTTCTAGATCAAATCAAATAAACAAAACTAACCTAAACCTCAACTTTAGGTACCCACAAGATCCACATTTGTGCATCAAGTACCAAGATTTCACTCACCCACATAATCAATACTGTATCTTTATAAAAAGAATTAAAAATTTGTGCTTTTGAGGGATTTACAAACTTTGAGTAAATAAAAACTTGGTTGCAAGATCCTAAATTGATGTGATAAGAACACACATTCTAGCTAGATAACAATTAACATCCACAATGAGAGATCTTTATTATTATATCTTGGTTGAGATCTTTATAATCTTCTTGGAAGTGAGTAGTGGTGCAGTTAGTCATTTTATAGTTTGTAAGTTGTAACATGACTTTGCATAGTTTAATAATATTATTTATTTATTGATTGCGGTTTGTGAATTATCAAAGAATATACAGTAATGAAAAGTTAGTTTGAGTGTTTTGACTATAGTATCCACCCAATATTCCAATGCTAATATTAATTACTAGAGTAATAGTTATTAAACATTAAAAATAAATTTATATAAGAATCAAATAAATTGTAAAGTATTTTATTCCAATGTTTATTAGTCAAATTAATTTTTTAGTATTTTTCTTTTTTTATCTATTTTTTAAGAAATTATGCTTATTGTTTCAACAAATTAATGCACTTGGTCTTTTTCACCAATTTTTTTTAACTGCAAATTTCATTTTTAGCCTTTATGAGACTTGAACTTACGACATCCTCAGCTTAGGTGTTTCTAGAACCTTTACTTCCCAATTGAGCCAACAATGCTATGATCCTTTTCACGAACTAACAACAAAAGTTATGTTAAGTTAATATAAAATGGTTGTTACACCCTTGTATTTAAGAGTATTAAAACAAAATTTAAACAACCTTTCCCTTTCCCTTTCTTCTTTGTCATTATTTGTGTTATCACCTCTCGAATTTGATCACTCTTAGGTCAATCTCTTAAGTCGGGTTGTCCTCTTCGATTAACCCCTTCAAATGAGGTTCTATTTATAAACATTTAACAATTTGAAAGATTAATGGTGTTAATCACTTGATTTTAGCTTCACCCGTAATGATAGGTGTTGGAGCAGGTGAGCAGCTAATTAGCTCTCATTTCCTAAAAAAAAATTAAAATAATTCGTTTATGTGAAAAATTGTCTCTGTCTCTCTTGGTGTAGATGTAAGACTTGCATACATCACGCTCTCCCCTGACCTCGCCAATAGTTTGTTATGAGTGAGATTTCACTGGGTACGTTGATGATGACGTGAAAATACTATTATAATGTCACAAGGTAGGACTTCATGGTTTCGCATTAATATTATTATCAAAGATTTAATAGTAAGAACTTGTATAAAAAATCGCAAGAATGATGAGTTAATGTTTTACTCAAACACCTTGATTAGTTTAATTGTAAATCAAATGGCTGAGGGAGATAGGTGTGACGGTTTTCAACAAGGGTTTTAAATAATGGTCGAACATGTCAAAAACTTTAGACTTTTGCTTACTACTAAAAAACAAAAACAAACAAACACATATGATTATTAAAAAATAAAAATAAAAAAAAATTGCCCTTTAAATATAAAACTCAACGCTCATTTTCCTTTTAAGTGTAAAAATAAGAGGGTCAACAAGCAAATTCAACAAGTTAACTCGTGAGAGGCTTGTATGCGTGTTTGGTCAGAAAATGATAAACGCATTTAGGCTAAACCCAAACTCATGCATTTCATGTTAGGTTTGTATTATGTTTTCGTACCACTAGTATTTAAGAGTTATATTTGTATTCGAATTTCTTTTTCAATTGGGGTCAATCGTCAAAAAAATTTTGATTTTGTATTGAGGTGACCGACGAAATGATAAACTTTTGTTATATATTTTAAAAATATAAAATGATGTTGAGATTTTAACATAGTTTTTTGAAACGGCAAGTGGTGCAACCGGTGGAGCTCTGGCTAACACCCTAGGCCAGCCTGTACTGATTACCCATTCCACCTGGATTGGGGATCTTCTCAGGTGGAACCCCCACATGTGGTAAATATGGCTCCGATTCCGATAGAAATCGAACCCTCAACCTCCACATGACATCCATTTTAGCTCCCCAATTTTAACATAGTGTTTGGAAGAAATAAAGCTCAAATATAATTAATGTCGATATCAAGCACTTAATAAATTAATGGAAGGTCAAAGCGCATTGGGTATGAGAGAGCTACTCTATTATTCCAAAAGACCCCACATCCAACACACAACTTCTGTCTTAATCATTTCATCTTATTTTTCTATTTTTATTTTTATTATTTACTTTAAAAAAGAACTAAGCCATACCAATGGTTCCTAGAAATATATAAAATGTAAATTCAATATAAGTTTTAAAAGTATTGTTTGGTATTTTAAATATTCGGTTTTTTATGTTATTACATTTGTTCGCTTTATCTACATGTATCCTGAAAGTTTGTTTATGTTTCTCCAAACAAATACCTCTTTTTGCATCATCTATCCATCAACAAACTACGCTCACAATTTAACTATGGAGTCTTATTATCTCTCACATATAATACACATCCCATACATGTTGATTATATTGCAAAAAAAAAATATCTTCTTAAACCCAACTTCTTTTGCAAATAACCAATGTAAGACTTTACCAAAGTTTACATGTATATGTACGTGTGTTTGCTTGTGTGTGCGCGTGCGCACAAATGTGTGTATGCTTATGTTTGTGTTAGCATGTGTATGAGTATAGAGGCGTATCGCTAAAAATATTTAAATCAGTGAGAAGCATGAGGAGGAACCATGATGGGTCACATATATATACCAAGGTGAGGAGTAAATGCATCCAACAAAAATATCTATTCTCAATATTAAAGATAAAAAAAATACCTGATTTATGGTTTAGATCTCTTTTCAAATTTCATAGTTTGTGATTTTTTTAGGAACCACTTATAACCAATGAACTATGACTATAATCAATGGCATCACTATATATTAATGAACGTTAAAGTAAGTCATCAAGGGTAATATAAGGAAAAAACATGTTCTGTTTTCCGGGTTTTGAATACTACACACTCACTACTATCATAAATCTTGTCCTCTATACCAAACTAATACCAAAAAAATTGAGCATGGGTCAATTTCTTCGAAGATTTTGGACCAAAAAGAAGAACATGCACAATTGTAGACCATTTACATATTTGTAGATTAAATAAAAAACTAAACAATTTATAAACATAAGAGTTGTCATAGGACTCTTTTTTTTAATATTGGCGTAGTATTATTGTAAAATCGATCATGGATAAAATCTTCGGGCTAGAAGAGTCGAAGTACTATTAAACTTTGGCTCTTCGGTATAATTAGTTAGATAACTGCAAAAATTGTAGGGTGTCAAAATTAGGGTTGTCCAAAAAGCTCGTGGCTTGGAGCTCGCTTGGAGCTCGCTCGAAGCTCGCTTGGATTTAGCTCGAAAAAAGCTCGCTCGATATGGCTCGGTTTGAAACTGAGCCGAGCTGGCTCGGATCGGTTAGAAAGTGAGCCTAGCTCAGCTCGGCTCGGTTCTTAACGAGCCGAGCTGGCTTGGTTTCACTCGAATAATTCTAATTTTTAATATATATTTTTTATATACATATAATATACTATAAAAATGTTAAAAAAGATGGGGAACATGTTACATATTTAATATTTGGTAATAGTAGCATGGATATTCTTTGCTTGAGATTGAAGTTACAGCTAATCAAGTTATTTAAATAAACTGAATATTGCTTTTGATCCAAGTACTCAAGTTAATTCGTATGTTGATGAACTTATACTGTATTCCGTTATAATTTAAGACTCATTTTGTATTTGCTTGAACTTGATTTTAGCTTGAATGTATTAGGTTGAACTTATTTTAAATTTGTTATTTTTAACTATTGAATAATAATTTAGACTATTGAATTTTGAAAGCCATTTTTCTTTTTTCTTTTTAAATTCGAGCCAAACCAAGCCGAGCTTGAGCTTTGATTTTCAGCTCGTTTCAAATCCGAGCCGAGCCAGCTCGGTTTATAACCAAGCCGAGCACGAGCTTGACCTGAATCGACTCGGTTCGGCTCATGAACAGCCCTAGTCAAAATTACCTAATTGACTTTGTAATAAAAGACACAAAATCAAAGAAACGTATAATTTGTTGAGAGATTTTATTTTTCTTGTAAAAAATAAATAAATCGTATACAAATTCAAAGTAGTTGTAGATTTATGATGGTTGTCCGTTGTAGTTAATACTTTCATACTGCATTAGTTAAAACGTTGTCAATAAATGATTTTGTGTATTAAATACTTAAATGCCATAACCTTGACAAAATATCATCATCTTCATACTCAAACCTCGACAAGATACATGGGATTGAATATACTATTTTTTTTCCATCAAATGTGTTTATCTACCTTTTTTTTTTTAACGGCCAACAAATTGGAATCACTCACGGAACACTGGAGTATCATCGTGCCACCAGTGTTGCCACGCGATCATATTCCACCACCAAGTCACCAATTCAGGAGGAAACTCATAATTATGAGATAACCCCCTTTGTGAGATTCGAAGCCAGAACCTTATGGCCCCTAAGTCTTACTACATAGTATTGATTTGAATTTAGCTAAAAACAAAACCGAATATTGTACCATAATTATTTGGTCATCACCAGTATGGTACAGTACCATTGAATGCCGCAAATCAGTACCTTACTATATAGTACAGATATCAAAATTAAGCGAAATACAAAACCGAATGCCATACAATATATGTTTGGTTGGTACTGCTAAACTATGGCATCGGTATTCGCTACAAGTTTCACATCTATAGTTTTACCAATATTTAAAAATCATGTCCGTCACTACATCAAAAGTACGGTTGATTCGTAGGTGAAATCATCCTAAAAATTGGGTAACTTTGTTATAAATTTAAACTTTCTATAAAATATATGAAATAGAATAACTTCACACATTAATCAATTAATCAATCAGTCAATGTTCAAACATAAAACAAGTTGAAAAACATCATAATCCAAACATACAGAAACTCGAACATTAACCAATAACAAACACTCTTGCAATATTAATAAAAACTTCAAAATACATGTCCAATGGGTTCTGATTTAACAAGAACATGGAACAGACACGACTTTGAGCTGACAAAAGATCAACGACCAACCGATGGGCTCCGATTCATTTTTCCTTTATGTTTTTTAAAGGTTTGAGAATGAAAGTAAATCGTCTAATCAAGTAACAATCAACCACGGCAAGTTAAACAAAAACCTATAATCGGTATATATAATCGTCTACTTTTTGTATTGCTTCTTCAATGTCAAGAAGATATAAAAGATTAAAAGGTAAAATGAAAGATAAGGGTAAACCAAGGACAAAGCAAAATATTGGTTGCATACTTGCATAATAGTCCTTACGATGGACACCTAAAGTTCTATTCTAATATATATGTTATCTGGACAATATGGTCCTTTTAAGTTGGTCATTTAAAGTGGAAATTTTGTCCCTCAAAAAGTAGCGTTTGACCAAGTCAAACATGCTTTACAACAACCTCATGTCATGAGTAAAATAAGTGGCATGCTACATAACCTTTGAGGATCAGGAAGCATACTTTCATGAGTAATCTGCAAATGCCCTTCTTTCTTAGACATGCTAAACAAACATTGGTCCCATTTGTGTCACCATATCTTTAATATATTATTAAAAAAATAGTTAAACTAAGATTATAAAATAACAAACAATAATCCCTGTAAAGCATAATTAAAACCTCATAATGTCGTTAGGAGGCTTGAAATTGACAAGGTGAGATTCAGGAGTGGCGTTTTCGCCTTCTTTCCACATTTTGATTGTTTTGTCTGCTTCAAAAGTGTGACCATCCTCGAGCCTGTTATGTCGTAAGATAATGCATAGATTCCACTATTCCAGCCTCGCTATCTAGTGACCCTGAAAAAACAAACACATTATTCAAATACTCCTCCAAAACAGCTCATTTGGTATGGGCTGGACCCATTTGACATGAACTAATAATGGTTCAATAATAAACTTATTATAAAATAAAATGATTTAGGGCGTTTTTTTTGTTAAATATACACTTTTGACCCGTTTGACCCTTTTAATAGATCAAGCATAACTGAAATCGACGAAATCATAAGCAAATTTGCCACAGTAGGAGTGTTCATCAACATTTGAGTAAATCAAATTATGAAAAAAACTAAGATAAACAATGTACAGATAAATTATATATATGTTAGTTTTACTTAAAATTAGCTCATTATATATTCAGATGAAACAAGTCAAGAGCAATACATAGAAAGATTATATTCATATATATTTTTCCTTGTTGGAAATGCAGTGTTAGTGTAATAGTACCGATTTACCGAGAAGATTAACATGGACCATCGTATGACACCCTAGGCAAATCCCACATCGGCCGTGGCCAGGAGAGATCCTTGGTTCATAAGTAATCCAAAGCCTCTTAAATCACCAACGCGTTTTGGGCTTAATGTTAGTGGATGAGAGGAGAACTTCACAGTTAAGCGTGCTCAGGTGGGAGTAGTACTAGGATGGGTGACCTCTTGGGAAGTCTCCACTGGGGCACCCAAAAACAAAGCCGTGAGTTCCTGGATGGGCAACCCATTGGGGGCAAAGCGGACAATATTGGTGGTGAGAGAGGCCGGATGTTACAGTTAGCCCCAACCAAGAGATCAAACCCGAATAGAATAATAATAAGATGAACTTCAAACAAAGCTTTCATTAAATCTGAAGTTGCATACATAAGAAATAACCCTACCATGCTATTTATACTAAACCAAACATAAACATACTAGAATTCTAAAACCTACATTCTAGGAATTTAAACATACTTGCAAAATAATTAACCTACTAGTTAATTAAACCTAATTAAATATATAAACTTTCACGTTGACCCTTCATTTTCAACTTTGGTTTAAGGTTAACTTCCAGCATGCAGTCTTTCCAATTTCAATTCTACAAATTTAGTTGGTAAAATACTTAAAAGTATAATTCTCAAATCAAATAAATAATTACTAAATGAACCCTTTAAACTAAACACATACACCAAGTCCAGGTACATTTGCCGATGATCTCCAGCCTAGCTAGTTTGAGGTGGGAGGGTTTATCTCTTTGGAGGGTTCCTGCTTGGGGTTGGTCACAGGTTCGATTCTCGTCCATCGAAAAATCATACCCATTAAGGGTTGAAAGGGCCCCGCGTGTGGAAGGACTTGAACTTTTGACCCAAAGGTTGTTAGGACTAGGATTTCACTATTGAACTACGTCTTTCAAAAAAAAGTCTAGGTACATTTATGACAGAAACTTACAAGATTGGTAAATGTACTCACTAATGACAGAAACTTACAAGATTGGTAAATGTACTCACTATATAACAAGTAACATGTTACATGTTACGCAGGCTTGTCTTTGCAATGGTATATGATCCTTGATCCTCTCCTTGATAATTTCCTCATTATAAAGATAACTACAATCTCGTATTTTAGGGATGAATATTACAATCGATTACATGATAAATGGAAATACTAGAGTGACTAGATATTAACCAAATATACATTGATTATTACACCCTCACAGTCGAACGGAAGGTGACCGAATGTTGAGACTGGACCGAAAGTCTTCAAACAATACACAAGGCAATCCCTTAGTAAAGATGTCAGCAATCTAATAAGGAGACGGGACATGGAGAACTCGTACTTGATCACGTTGAACCTGCTCACGAACAAAATGAAGGTCTAGCTCAATATGTTTGGTGCGTTGATGCTATACCGGATTGCCTGAGAGACAAATGGCACTGACATTGTCTCCATATACCAGTGTAGCGCGAGATAGGGGACGATGTAGTTCAAAAAGAAGGTTACGTCCCTAACAGATTTCGGCAACGACATTAGTCACTTTGTGGCATTCAGCTTCAACACATGAACGAGAGATGGTGGCTTGACGCTTTGAGGACCAAGAAATCAGGTTTTCACCATAGTAAACACATTAACCGCTTGCCGAACGGCGCGTATCAGGGCAACCAGCCCAATCGGCATCTGTATGCGCGAGCAAATGTGGATCAAGTAATGGGTCAAGAGTCAAGACATAAGAGGCGGTACCCTGTATGTAGCGGATTATTCTTTTTAAAGCATTCCAATGGTCTGTCTTTGAAGCATGCATGTAAATACAAATTTGTTGTACTGCATAGCTGATGTCGGGACAGGTGAACGTTAAATATTGCAGGGCTCCTGCAAGAATTCTATATAAAGTTGGGGTCATGGAAGTCGTCATCTGAAGAGGCACTCAACTTGGAATGAGTATCGACTGGGGTGTGTACCGGGTTGCAAGTTTTCATGCCTGCTCGTTCAATAATTTCTAGTGCATAAGCTTGTTGCGATAAGAACATGGTGTCTTTGTGCCGCTTGACGGAAATACCAAGAAAAAAATCAACGGTCCAAGGTCTTTCATGGCAAATTCACTCTCCCGATGTGCCATGGGATGTGTGCGGAGATTAGAAGAAGAGGTAACCAGAAGTATGTCATCAACATATAAAAGCAAGAAAGCAACATGTGAACCATGATGTAGTGTGAAAGAAGGCATCACATTTACTTTAGATAAAACCCATAGTGAGAACAAAATCCGTGAATCGTTGATACCAAGCACGCAGGGCTTGTTTTAACCCATATAATGACTTCTTGAGACGGCAAACATGATCAGGCATGTCTTTATTACGAAAACCCATAGGACGGTACATATACATTGTTTCATTTAGATTTTAGAGTACTGTGTAAGAAAGCATTTGTTACATCCAATTGATTCCGCTATCTCAGATAGTAGATCCCGATCATTATCCATTAATTTAATTCCCTTTTGAGTTAAAGTTATCACTGATTTTGGAAGAAATGGAGAGTTTAATTTGTGACTCTTGTCTTGAAGAGAGTTTAATTTGTGACTCTTGTCTTAAAAATATTAAAACTTGAGTCAACTTTGTTTGTTATTAAAAGAATAATTTTTAAAAAGAGAATTTGACTCGACTGTAAAAGTGTATTAATTTTAAGAAAATCAACATGAATGGTGGTAAGAAATCAAAAGAGACAATGGGACTAAACATAAGAGAACTCGGTAAATTATTTCTATAAATCTCACTAAAACGGAAAAAAGAAAAGCTAAAGCCATGCTAAAGTGACAAGAGACAACCTATATACACACAAATACACAATAAACAACAAAGTACAAGCCTTAAGCTACAAAACATGTGGACAAGTAATGAGATTACACGTGCTCAAATACGAATTCATTGTTGCAAACGCCATATAAAACTGTCAACCCGTAAAATAGAAGATTAACATAAAAAACTTCATCAAGAAAACAATCCATGCTTCAATAACATCTTACGTATACCAAATCCATGCTTCAATAACATCAATGTGCAAGCCTCAAAGTACAAAACATGTTTAAATGGGTTTTTAGGTGTTTTAGTAACGGATTTAAAAGTTCTTGAATACGAGTTAAGTCACGCAGCACAACGACACATAAAATTGTCAAACCATTAAATATTTGATTTTTAAAGATGATTTTTTCTGGCTTTTATGATCCCTTTATCTCTACAATAGTTTTAAAATAGTATAAAAAAAAGGTTATTATTCACGTAACAAATATTTGTTAATACGTAGTTCTATGTAAATCATTCAATGTACATTTATTACTTAAATTAAATAAATACTATTGTTTATTTGAAGTAAACGTACTATAATTAAAAAAACTGAAGTGCTTGCCTACAAATAAAAAATCAAATTCACGATGTTTGATTTTAATCTTACCATAGATATAAGCAACTTTTTTAGCAACATATAACATGCGTAAAATTTGAGTCAAAAGCGTGAATTATAAATACACTTAATTTGGTTATCGAATCCACATATGATAAAAAGACGATACCTTTAATATTTGATTTTTGCTTGTTTCGATGTATTTCTTTATTTCCAAACAATTTATATGCTTTATATAAAGTATAAAAGAGGTGGACGAACGTATACATATTAGATTTTTTCGGTTACTACACTTACAAATAAGCAAATGCTTTCATTAGAAAATAATTTAAATTGGATTCTTAAAAGCGTTGTTATGATGCATAATAATGGAACATTTGGTGAAAACATGGCACACGCGTATATAGTTTTGTGTTTTTATTTTTGAAACCCAATATTTACGGTTTCGTTTCGATTATATTCCCCTCCATCTGTGAACCTTGTCGTATTGAACTAGACTTTGCAACTGAAGAATGCCCAAAACAAACCATGCACTATAGGGTTGGGTTCATATACACACTCTCCTAAAACTAGAACGTCGTATGAAGGATATCAAACGGACTCTGATTTGCAAGCGAAATAAATCATAAAGGACACACCCACATAATGCAACAAATGTAATATAATATCCATAAAGTTTTTATTTACCTTTCTTTTCTTTTCATTAATATATGCCTGCTAAAAAACTCCAATAACCTTAAGCAATCATTTTTGTTTTCTCAATTACTAATTGTAGCTTACAAGTCACAAATGCATGAACAATAACCATGAATCTCGAACAATTTATATACATAACGTCAAGAGTAACTATAAATTGGTAAATTACCATGTATAATTGATGATGCCCTATTACCAATGCTAAGTTACTAAATGATCAGTGACCACTAGTCATGATTAGTTGTCACCAATGATCAATCACCACCGATGAGTAAGTTGTCACTGATAATGAGTCGCCATTGATGGTCAATGGAAATTATCTCAATAATAATTGATGATCCGTTTCTCATGCAACTCTTCACCAATCATGCAATAATGAAACAACTTCAACTACTGCTCTATCCCCGCCAAGGGTGTTGCCCTTGGACATTATAAGGGTTGTTGTCTCTTGGACCCCACCAGGGGCATGTTGCCCATAACCTCACCAAGAGGGAGGCCCTTAGAGCTCCCTCGTCACTAGGGGGCTTGGTTCCTTCGAACCACATTTTAGGAATTAGGATGTGCTAGAAATAAGCATAGTCTTGTATAATCATGTACTCACACCTTTTAACCTTTTAACTTGAGAAAACTTTTATACTCAACTCTTGGATCTCAAGTAATTCCCAACTAAACTATGGTGGCCTTGATAGTAGTAAAGGTACCAACAAAATGAGACTAACATTGGATCAAAGGGTGCTTATGGTGTTATAGTTTTCAAATATATGGTCTTGTAGAAAATAGATGCAAAACATCCCAACTTGAAATGGGTTTAGCAAATGGTTGGTTGTGTCGACCCACTTAACCCAACAGTAATCCGTTTACTTGTGTTGGGCTCGCTTGACAGTCATATATATATTTTATAGAATTATGAGCGACTTCTAATCCGTTTTCTTTAATAGTCTATTAATTTTAGTTTACCCATTGTAACCATTTAGTATATAACTCAAATGATCCATGTGTACATAAATGGCTTGAGTTTGTCACCTATATGTTGTTGCAAGCGGAACATGCATTGTCACGTGAGTACATTCACACAATCAATCACACATGGGCCACTTACCCATCCAAAATGTGACTACAATAATATTTTTGATATATAAGATGATTTTTTTTAATTCTAAAATATCTAAAATGTGGTACATTCACACAATCACATATGCGTCATTCATGTTTCAATAGTGACCTTTATGCTATCCTCTTCAGCGGGTTACAAATTACAATAACTAATTAACTAACTTGTGCATAAATAAGATTACATTTAATCTCAAGATTTGAGAGTAGCTTTAGCTTCAAATATCTATTCCACGTTTAAAACATTAGAATTTAGAAAGTGTGTGATTTGCTTCGTTCATACGCGTGTAATAAAAATATTTAACACATCAAATTCAACAAAATTGCAAAACCACAAATGAGTGTGTAGATATATGGTATGAAAACATTATTGTCAGACCACAAAGAGTCAACAGAATAGTATCCCAACCAAACTTTCTTGTCATAGTTTCATATGCTCTTGAAGATCTAGACATATGGCTTGAGACATGAAGCCATGAGGGTTAGGGTGCATGAGGCATTATAGGCTTAGTGTAAGGGAATATTTATATAGAGATAAAGTAGTGTAACATCGAATGCTAAAGTCTGAATGAATAACAACTTCTCATGGGGAGCGTTTATAGAAGAAAAGATTAAATATCATCATAATAATCTCTAGTATTAAACATGTTTACTATTGCCAATGGGATGCATCACCGCTTGCCATGTCATGTTGGATTCAATCAACAGTACCACGTCCTTCTTTAGTCTCAAATTACATTTAATGCTTGTTGAGCCGCTCAACCAATGAGATCAAGTAACACAACAATACATGACATTATTTATAAACTGCTCTAACTAGTATGCGACAAACACAAATAGTCACGAAATCCATATTAAGAGAACTTTACTCATCACACTTTTATTAATTAAAGATACCCATTTTGTAACAAAATGTTATTAGAATATATAAAAAACACATAATTCAACTGTCAACAGATAAAAACAAGATCTAATTTATTTGTTATATTCATAACCAATATGTTAATCGACTTATACTAACGAAACCAAAAATAAATAAAATACTTATACAAAGTTACAAAAATACATAAAAAAGTAGTATTTATTGATTAAATACACACCAATACACCATTTCTATTCTATATATCTTCTCCCCCACAACGTGTTCTCCCCAAAACCTAGTGTGTGTTTGTGTGTGTGTTTTCTTTCACTCAAAAGCTTCGATTATTAATCGCAGGTATACTAACTAATCGAACCTTCATCATCCTTCTATTTTCAGTTATTTATTATGTTGATTTAACCTTTGAATTTGCACATCATTTGGTATTATTGTGTTGACTGAACCACATTATAGTTTGAAAGTGACGTCACACGTTGTTGATTTATAACATTCATGACTGTTTTATGACGGTTGACCTAATTTCAGTTGACTTAAGTTTAGTTTGCTGATGATATTGTTGTTTGTGCATTTTGTGATCTTATTATTGTTAGAAATGTTACAGTTATTTGTTGATTTTGATTGGAGATTTAGTCATTTGGAGATATTTACTGAATTGATTTGTGTTTTGAGGGTTCAAATTGTTCAAGGAGTAATAATATTGGAATTCATAGGGTTTTTGATCCTTTTTTGTTCATAGATTTGGTTGGAGCTTTCGGTTCCTTTTTCGTCAGAATGCAGGTTTAGTTGGTGTAACTTTGGTTTGATTTGAGTTGATGTCTCGTTTCGTTCCGTTCCGTTTCACTTATCATTGAAATGCAGGTTCAGTAGGTGTTTTGAACTTCTGTTTGATTTGAATCGGTGTTTCGTTTTATTCTGTTTTGCTTTACTTCATTAGGAACTTCAGTTCTGGTTTTATTGAAATGCATAACTGAACTTGTTTAATTTAGTTTCGCTTGTCATAATTAGTTTTTTCGATTGATGCTGTTTGCCTGTTTACTTTGAGGTATTCGCGTTCGCCTCTATTTGTTTGATTAATGTTATTGACTTATTGTATATTTGTATCTGTGTCATTTTGACACTAGTGATGTTTGTGAAATTGTTTTACTAACTGGTGCTGCATGGATGTAGATACAGCTGAGTCCATTTTGCTGGACTTGTGATGGAGCAGGTATAATACATTTCAAGCTTGAAAAGAGTATCAGTGGTTTATGTTTTGTGGTACTTGATTGTTAATGGTGTTTTCTAACTGTAGTATGAGAAGGTTGAGAAGATTGGTGAAGGAACATATGGTGTGGTCTACAAGGCTCGTGACAAGGTGACCAATGAAACAATTGCTTTGAAAAAGATTCGTCTGGAGCAAGAAGACGAGGGTGTCCCGAGCACAGCTATTAGAGAGATTTCGCTGTTGAAGGAGATGCAACATGGAAACATTGTCAGGTTGTTGCAATTCTAGAACCATAGTAAATGCATTGACTGATTTCATATGTATGTATTTTTAGTTTATGTTCTATAAGGTGATTATGACTTATGAAGCACATGGTGACTTTTTGATGACAGGTTACAGGATGTTGTGCACAGTGACAAAAGATTGTATCTGGTTTTTGAGTATCTGGACCTTGATTTGAAGAAGCACATGGACTCATGTCCAGAGTTTTCAAAGGATCCACGCCTTGTAAAAGTGAGCAGACCTTTTTTTCTTCTGCATGATTATTTGATTTAGAGGTGCAAAACGGGTGTGCCGTGTGGGTTAGGTAACAAAATTTAATGGGTTCAGTTCAGGTCATAATGAGTACCTTTTTGTGTATGTTGAAACAGACGGGTCAGGCTCACCTGACATGCTCTTTCCCCAAATTTTCATAAAACTATTGGTGTGTTATATGATTACAAAGATTGTATTATCTCAGTGATAATCTAGGTTAATTTTTTTAATGGCTGGGGAGATTTATGCATTAGAAATGCATTTTGGTTGTCTTCCAACTCATTGACCATTGTACCTGTTTTCATTTTAGTCATTTTTTTTATTTGACCCGGTAGAGATAGAACATAAATTGATTGAACACCTTCATAAGTAAATGTGTCCAATTGCCATCTCTAGTTTCAAGACTAAGAAATCGATTCAATCTCACATTATGTTACTTTCATGAATTTGCAGACATTTCTTTATCAAATCCTACGTGGCATTGCTTATTGCCATTCCCATAGAGTTCTCCACAGAGATCTAAAACCTCAAAACTTGTTGATTGATCGCCGTACCAATGCACTAAAACTTGCCGATTTTGGATTGGCCAGGGCTTTTGGTATCCCTGTCAGGACATTCACACATGAGGTAGTTTCCATGGTTATGTTTTCCATTTGGCATTAATCATAATTCATAATCACACTATTACTTGTTATTCTGTTATTCATATGCCTAAGCACAATAAAATCAATCACCAGGAATAATAAAACAGTGCCGCATGTTACTTATTCGTTGGTGTACCTCTTTTAGGTGGTGACACTGTGGTATAGAGCGCCAGAAATTCTTCTTGGGTCTCGTCACTATTCTACTCCTGTTGATGTGTGGTCAGTTGGTTGTATATTTGCTGAGATGGTGAACCAGCGACCACTCTTTCCTGGAGACTCTGAGATTGATGAACTGTTCAAGATTTTCAGGTTTTATCCCATGAAAATTAACAAGTGCATATTTATATGTATTTGTTATACATATTTAGTAAAATAAAGTGAAATTCTATTATTTCCTGGTATGGGAAGATATCCCTTACTCCTTTGCAAAATAATCTAATTGCTTTTTAATATATTTCAAATAATTGTATGTACATTTCCCACTATGGTTTATTTAGTTAGAATAACTGTATCACCGTATGTACATGTTCACTTCTCATTTATATCTTTAATTTAATTATAGGATCATGGGAACTCCAAATGAAGAAACATGGCCTGGTGTCACTTCTCTGCCTGACTTTAAGTCCGCTTTTCCCAAGTGGTCATCAAAGGTGATCAATCTTTTTCTTTAATACCATTTGTTACTTTAGTCCTCGGTATTCCTACTATTATAAATGTTTTGAGACTGGTGATATTAAAAGAACTAATCGGTGCATCCTTTACTTTTCAGGATCTGGCAACCGTGGTCCCGAATCTTGAAAAAACCGGTCTCGATCTCCTACGAGTAAGTTTAAACTAATTGCTACCTTAGTATTGTTTATTGACTGATTATTGATTACACAGCACATGCTCTATAAAGTGTATGGACTTCTAAACCTCAGAATACACACTGTCTCAAGACATTTTATGTTCAAGTTGGCAGTTGGCACTTGTTTTAAATAAAATTTTGACTAACTGTTGAATATACAAAAAAAAAAAACCCTTTGATGAAATAATTAATAGAACACGGTGTATTCAGATAATTTTGGTTTGGATTTAGTTAAAAAAACATATTCCTATGTTTGTGGGACAGAAGTAGATATATGCTTATAGGAAAACAAATTTTGGTCATTGAGTTAATAAATTATTTATTAGCATATCATGCCGTATGGTGTGAGTTGTGACCACTTGTAGCCTTTTGGTCTCGTGGTTTCTGTCAATAGTAAAAGTGACATTGACATAAACGTGTAAGAAAACTACCCTTTTTGACCAGAAGGCCATGTGGGGGACGGGACCATCAGTACCAAAGCATGAGATATACTGATATAGGCATATGGCTATCAAGTATTAGTGTATTACTTAATAACACCATGCCAGGAATGCACTGATATTATGTTCAAGGGAACAGATTATGTTTTAAACGTGTAATGGGGTGTTTGGATAGGTTCGTAGGGGATTATGTTTCAAGGGATCAGACATACTTTTACTGCATGAAGTTCTAATATAAATAAAATCAGATGCTGAAGCTTTTAGAAAATTTTAGTTATTCAAATAATACATAAAACAACCATAAATGACCGTTGGAGAAAATATACTACCTATGGAATGGGTGTAAACTCACTCAAATTAGATCATGCTGGTAAATATGTAGTTTTATCTTTACCCTTCGATAATCAGTTTTGCTGTAGCTGACATGAAACTGGTTTATCCAAAGCTCAAAGCCAAACGCTCCATTAATACTCACTATGATTTGTAAATATCTAATGATGAGTTAATTTCAGAAAATGCTGTGCTTGGACCCCAGTAAAAGAATTACAGCCCGGGCCGCACTGGAGCATGAATACTTCAAAGATATCGGATTCGTGCCATAATTTACCAATGTTATCTTCGTGAGCCCTTATTTTTAAGGTTTTACTATGTGATATAAGTGTGGCTTTTTTAGGAACCTTAAAGTTAAGGTGCTTTGTTGCTAAGCCATTGTCGAATTGGCTTGTGCTTGTGCGTGTTCGTTCATCTGAATCCCTAAAAGTTTTAAACCCCTTGTAACAGTTTTCTTGATGAAGGACATATCATCATGCTTTTTATTTCCTTTCAATGGATTTGTTTGGTGTGCAATTTGCATGTGGTATGTATTTGTGCTATCATCATTTGCTAGGGGTCTTCATCAAAATTTTAATGGCTGCATCTTTTGATTGGATCTAAAGTTTATGTAATAAACACTGGATGCTAATCTGTGAAGGTGGGTGATGGTTATTTATTTCTTAAGTAAATGAATTCATGCACTGGTATAGGCATTGGTGGAGGACATGGGTATCCTAGGTTCGATTCTTGAGCCAAACGATTTTACTGGTAATTCATTGTCGTGCATATGGGCGGGTGAGTTACTGGGTTTTCCCCGGAATAGGTGGTGGACGTTTCAGGCACTCTCGGATTACTTGATTGATGAAAGGGTGTTTCAAGAGTACCTGATTGATGAAAGGGTTTTCCGAGAGTGTAGGGTTTTATTTCATTTGCGGTTCAGAAACAATAAAGTGATTTCTTTCGAGTAGTTAAACGTTGTGTTGCCCCTTGGTGTTTATGTAGTTTTAAAAAATTAAAATATGCGTTTCATATTTTCATGCTACTGAATAAAATCTATAGGAAAGATGGCAACAATCTACAAAACCATCGTCTGCTTACAAGCAAGACCAAGATACATTGTACGAATCATATAAACATGAACAACTTGCAAATTCAACAATCCAACGCTTTCGATGCTACGAAAGTCAAAATTACATTTAGGCAGAAATCACAAACATAACACGAATCTTGCGACCGAAGACTTTTAACTCACAGCATGCTGTCAGTACGCGCTGGAAGACGTCTGAAGAAACTCAATGCTACAGACGGCAACCTATGGCGAAACCTCGGATGTCTCATCACATAAAACCCGGTTAGTATCACAAGCACCTGAAATGGTGTTGCGTATAACACGAACGCAGCCACAACACAGAAGACCATGAATATAAGCGTAGCACGTGGGTCTCGCCAGCTCAGAAGGCCTTGTAGTCTTTCCCCTTGGCTTGCTATATCGCCCACCACAGTCTGGATTCTGCCTGCCACGCTTCGTAACCGGTCGTACCGCTGGCGGACGATGTCCGGGTGCCGAGATGTCGGAAACGTGTCGAATTCCTCATCTAACTCGTCTGGGCTAACCCCATCAGCGTATGATAACCGGGTGTTCATATGAGGAGGGTATCGCGCCCTGAACCAGTAGTTCCAGAGTCCGATAAGGAACATGTAGAGGAAGACCGTTGGCAGGATAAGCTCCGGGAAAGACACGAGCATCACGAACAGGACATGAACAAGCACCGTCGTGATCGGATTCTTCCACAAACAAACTTCCCCAAACCATTTACTCACTGCGAGAACTCCATTGAAAACCGACATTAGCCTGAAGAAATTAGCTTTACTTCTCCTCATACTCCACAGATGCGAATTAGCATCAGTCATGAACTCAACTATTTCTCTCCTCAGCGGCGGTTCTGCTCGGCTGAGTCGAGCCGCCACTATCCCAACAGCTTGATGGCGTAGCATTTCAAGCTGAACCATAGTCAATGGCCTCAGATAGTGCATTTTCGGTAACAGTGGCTTTGAGTACATATACATCATATCCATCATTGAACGACTCGAAAAACGAATCGCCAAATGCAATTCCCCCATTTTCTTGACTCCCGAAGGATGCAGAACCAGTAACGGGTACGAATGTGTATAAACCCGACCCGTTTCAAGAGTCGAGATTCTGATACGGATTTTACCGATTCTCACATCTTTAGAATTAGAGTCGTTCTCGAGCTGAGTGTTGTCAAAAACACCCACGGTTATGACAGTTGCCGGGTCGTACACTTCCCAAGTATACTGCTCGTTAAATTTTGGAGTCAAACTGTCAACAACTGTCCTTGTTCGAATCCATTTGTGACCATATTTAGCGACACAATATGCATCCGTCGTTCCTCTACCGTCACGGGTTTTCATAGGGTGAAGTGCATTAGCATTCAGAATACCGAGTTCCAGTATCCCAATCGGTGGCTTCCATAGCTGTTTAGCACTCGGTCTGAGATCACTGCTGTACTGAGTTGACTCATCAAGCACGTGGTACCCGCCTTCCAGACAGACTCTAAGATGGAGCCGAGTAGCAAACTTATCTTTCTTCTTCATCTTCTCATCAACATCATGATCACCTGGGTACTCTTGAACATGAAACCACCGGGAAGGAATCATCCGATGATCATCCGCGCGTCTATCGACACTATTCAACGGTATAAACACCCTCCCCAACATCTCATCTTTATTGGGTGCCACTCGATCTTCGATAGTAAGAATCAAATGATCTTCAAACGGCTCAGCGGCTACCAACATCATATCTTCGTTCCATAATGCATTTCCGTTTCTTGCTTGAACATGTCTTGTTTTCAAAAGCTGGTTATTAATCTGTACCTTTACATGTACATCTGGGAACCGGTTTTTCTCACCCCAAACAAGATCTTGAACCTCGATTACATTAACACGAACATACCAAAGTCTTGGTGACTGGTAGACTTTTGAGCGAGTGTACATTGAAGAAACAGCGCTATCGACGCTGTTTGTTGCTTGATCCACAAGAAAAGCATCAGGAAAGGCTTCGTCAGCTTGTGTCCCCATCCAGACAGCAAGCATTAGCTCGCCTTTCTTTTTGTCACCCTTTTTGTCCTCCAGCCGGTACCATTCTGGAGCTAATGGGCTATCCGGTGGGACTCGTGTTGGAATATCGTGAATAATCACACGAACGAGCCCAACGAAGTCATCTTTTAGCGTGTCTTTGTCTTTAACCACAATGTCTACTACACTTGCTTGCATTCTTTCTCGAGAGAAGGCGAAAACTGTGTTCCATTCCGGGTTTGATGTTTTTGAAAAATGTTTTGTGATTCCTTTATAGTTCCCGACCCGTACTTCAACATACGGGTCGAGACTTCCAGTCACGTCCATGCTAGGGAGGTCTTGTGCTTTCACGACCCGAACAAAAAGGAACTGCATTGCTTCCACAAGGTCGTAAGTGCTTGCCCGCCGGCTGTCACGTGTCACAACCCGTCCCCCGATCACCTGACCACCCCCAAGAAACGGACTTGTTTCCTTGAGAGCATACTCCATTGGCTGTGATGAAGATCCAGAGTACATCCGCACAACCTTCGGTTGACTTTGACCTTGATTCATGTTCCTCATTTCCTCACCTCCATACGCATACGCTTGCTGCGGCTGGTTAATAGCTGCCATGTACGGTTGCTGTGAAGGAATCTGCGATTGCTGTACAGAGTTGGAGTTTGGCAAATGATGAAATGTTCTTCTTGAATCTTTCGACTCTTTTCGGCCATGAGAAGAGTTATCCATCTGAGGAAATGCATTCGAGGGCATAACCGACGGGTTATCAGTGAGAAACACTTTCAGCCCTAACTCGCCTTTCACACGCGTAAAAATGGTTTTCTTTTCCAAAGGGTAATGAAAAACAACAGCATCCGAATAAGGTACAAACGACGTCCCACTGATACGAACTTTACCCATGAAATTCTTTGAGTTCATCGTTCCTTGTGTTCTGTTGTATACATATGCCTCAAGTGTAAGATTAGCTAGGTTACTCGGGTCAGAAATGTTGAAATAGAAAGTTTCGTCCCAGCTCGGATCAAGATCCTTTTCTTTGACAGTAGTAGTAAACTTCTGATGATCACAGTGAAGCTCCACATACGGGCTAGCCGAACCCTGACCGTCTTTCGCAATAAGCCCATGGGCACTTTTAACCTCAACCCCTAACTTTAAATTACTCATATTTCAAAACTTTTCTCAGAGGACTTTCCACAAACAGTTGGAGGGTATCTTGAACACACACCTGTAAACAACAGTTTTAATCATCTAAAACATAAAATTACAGTAAAAAAATAAAGGGATTTTATAAACACATGTATATAAGTATATAACTAGAATCAAAACAGAATCTTTATCATTGTATGAGATTCCAGAAAGATCTTTAATATGATTCTTGAAAAAGATTCAATTTTTAGGGATAAAGGGATGGAATCAATTAATACAACAAGGAATCCAAAGTAAAAAGGTTAATACTTTAGCTTCTATATACAATTATATCCATTTACATATATAAATCTTGACTTTTAAGTCAACAAGAACAAAATTCAGAATTTATTAGGTCTTTTCTTTTAAATCAAGCAACTTATAAACTATACTTTTTTTTATTATTATATAATTTCTAACATGTATGTTACTGAAACCAGTCCAGATAATCTTACATAAACACAATCAATTATCACAAAAAAAAAAAAACAGTAGAAGAACAGAGCTGAATTAAACAGAAAAAAGGGAACAAAACAGTTACCTTAATAATAATAATAATAATCTTGTAACAGCTTTAGTGATAAGTGTTAAGAAGTTTATGATCTGAAGAAGTCTTGATGGAATTTAACGGAGGAGAAATTGTGATGCAAGCTTTAAGTTTAAATATATGAGAAAGTAATAATAATAACAATAATAATAATAATAAAGAAGAGATGAAGAAGAAGAAAGGAAAATTCAAGGATGATACATGGAGAGAACCAATGTGATAGGCGTTTTCGTTTGGATTTTACTGTCAGAGGACAACACGGTTATACTATGATAAAATCCTAGTTTAATCTTAGCCACTTATTTTATTCAACACCTGTTTATTTTGGTCCACTTTTATATTTATTACAATGTTATTATAATAATATTTTGCCAAGACTATTAAATTCTTATGATGTATGAACGGACGCCTAACGTGTAATAGTAGTAGTATCTTTATAAAAAAAAAATTAAAAAAAATCCTATTTAAATCTTATAGGATATTTGTATTTTTGCATGAGGCGGGGAGTTCGAGTCCTATCGACACCAAGATGTTGCTGGTGGTCTGGGTTTTATCGCAGTGAGCGTTAGGGCGGCAGGTTTTCCCAAGGAACTGGTGTGAAATTATTGGTGGACCCGGGTTACTCTCGGAGTACTCCTTTATCCAGCGAATACTTTGTGAGTGATCGGGATTGATTTGTTGACTGTTAAAAAAAAAATAAAAGATGTTACAAATTAATAACCAACATGAAGATAGAGGTGACAGTCACACGATGATATTAATATTTTTGCAAGTTAATAAAAGGGTGTCGAAGCAAATATTTCTAACAAAAAAGGCATTTTTAGTAAAAAAAAATTGTGTAGAGGTGATAGTCACACGATGATCAATACCCCGAAGACTCTTTGATTCCATCTCCACCACTAATGTCGAGTCCACTACTGTCACAACACTGCATCGTCATGACTAGCTGCCACAAAAAAGATGTGGCTTATTAACCCGTCTTAATTTTTTCCTAAACAATTCATTTTAAACCATTTGATCGAAACTTGGACAAAAAATGGTCTATTTTGACCAGGGATCGTTTTAATCCGTTCCATAATACCTAATTTTCATGACTTATTGGTTAATTGTGACATAGATGTTGAGGAGTCAAATGTTAGAAAGGCTTACAAAACGGAGAAGATAGAAACGGATAATGAATGATAAACATTGGGCTTGTGTTTAACACAATTAACAGATTCGTCGTATGTTCTCAGGGTACAACGTGCGAACAGTGATGGGGCACTGCCGGACTTGTTTTTGTTGTGTCCTACTGGACAAAGAAAGAGTAGTTGGAAGAGTTGGGTCGGATACCCGTTGTACATATTGTAATGGTTTTCGGTCGGTCCTCGTTTTGAGGACGCGCCCTTTTTAATGAAGTTCACCTTTCAAAAAAAAAAAAAAGAAAGAAATAAATAAACTGCAGCTACCATTCAAATTCGTAATTAAGAGACAATTAAACTCGATTAATGTTGTGCAGCTGAAGACGAATCTAGTTTTCATTCCTCAACCAATGTGGGACAAGACCAAACTCATATTCACATATATAACTTCCAACATCAAATGGGTGTTTTTGGAAATTTTGCATAACCCTAAATGAGTAAATGAGGGGATTGTCATTTTGTAGCATCATTCATCATTTTTGACTGCTCATTCTCTCTCTCTCTCTCTCTCTCTCTCTCTCTCTCTCGAGAGGCCAATGATGTTGTAGTCTAGTTGTTGCAATGGAAGTGGGAAGGTTTATCCACTTTGTGGGGTTCCTGCCCTAGGAGGTCATAGGTTCAAATCCCACTCAGAGTAGGGTTACTCTGAAATGAGGGCTGGACCTTTGGGGGGGGGGGGGGGGGCAGGGACTCGGCTTGATGGGTGCGGGGTTTTTTTATGGGCGTGTACCGTTGACCGTTCAAAATATATATATAGAAAGAGAGAGTAAGCAAGCAAGTTCTGAGTCCTAAATCGCCTGACTGGTATTCATAGGAGGGTTTATTGTTTTGCTTGGGAATTGCATACGGATCGAAGGCACATATGTTGTATGCTTCATCCTCGCTGAAAAGGGAGGATATTTTGACGCGGTTAAGTTCGGTTGAAGGTGTAAAAAGTAAGATCTTTGGACCTAATTTAAAACGTTGTTAATGGGTATTGGCTAGGTATAGTTTTTGACAATGCATTGGTGCAAAAAGTGATGTAACTTATATGTGCAAAAAGAAAGGAAAGATTTTATAATAAGATACTATCTGTGTTAGGTGCTAAATGATTGTAACTTAATAAGTTGAAAGGCTTCTTGCAGGTTAAAAGAAATTTAATTAAAGATAAATGCTACTTTTTTTAACGGAGAAGAAGATTCTTTTATTCCATACGAAAAAACCAAAAGCAGTAGCGAGTACAAAGAAAGAGTTTCCTAACCAGAGGTTAGAAAACCGGAATTAAAGAAAAAAAAAAGATACAAATGACTGGCTCTCACCTATCGACTACAAAGACAATAAATGGTTGCATTAAACCATATTTTTCTGTATTAACATTTCGCGTAGTGGTTGCATGTAGTTAAATTTGTTAGTGCCATCAGATTCAGATGTAATCAACATGTGACAAAAACTAATATAAAAATTGAAATATAACATATAGAAGTTAATATCTTAATATAACGATTTTATGTAGAAAATGTACGAAATATCCAGGATGCGACACACACCCTTGTATTAGAGCAAGGGTATGTACGTCTTTTAAATTATATTAAACTATATGTTGGTGTTAAAAATATATACATTATATTTTTTAATATCAATTTTATGTTTGTTTGTTATAAAAGAGTTATACTTATTTTTGTTGCATAAGTGTTTGTGTTTGTAGGGTCCAAGTTGTTGTCCAGTCTTTGAAGTCAGTCCAGGAAGCTTATTGCAAGAGTCCAGGAAGGATAGCTGAGCCCAGAGAGAATATCCAGCCCAGTAAGGGGTCTGTCCAGTCCAGCCCAGCTCGTAGCTTTGGAGACATGCCTACGTGGCAATCCGTGTATAAGCTTTGGATGGCTAAGATTGTTCAAGACTGTGTTTCTTTAGATTGATCGAAGGGTTCTCATAGGCTCGGGTGTGTTTCTTCCCGAGCCTAGAGACCGTCTATATAAACGACTCTCAGTCGTCTCATTCAAAGTTTAACGAGTCAGAGTGTTTTACGTCTCTATTGTTCTCGTGTATTTCATCTCTCTCATAGTCGATTAGGGTTTCAGTGTTAGTATAGATCATAGTGTTTATGATCTCCTGGATCTAATCAAGTGTCTATTGTTTTAGAGAGTTTGTATAGATTGGATTGTAAAGCTGTTCATCTTTTTATGAACAGCTGTTAGGGTTTCTGTATTTTTTGTTTTTGAATAAAGTTTTTAATCCTTTCTAGTAGAAAAGTTAACATGGTATCAGAGCTCATGGTTGAGCTCTGTTGATCGAGTATTTGATTCCGCTGCTGTTTGTGCTGAAGAATTCTCTGTTCAAGATTGGGGATCTGAATCATAGATCTGGTTTTTGAAAAACCTAGATCTAGGGTTCTTGAGTTAGTATAAAGAAGTTCCAGTCTGGTGAACGTTGGAGGCTTTTTTCTTCTTGCTCTCTGGTGTAATAACCCTAAGTGAAGGTTATTCACTACGAGTTGTGGAGAACCCTAACTTGGGTCCTATTGGTGAGATCGTTCTGATTCTTGTTATTTGTTTTTTTAGAGTTGTCCTAAGGAGTCTCAGATCAGGGCTTGAGTCCCTACTTTAGCTTTAGGGTCGGTCTAGATTAGGTGGCTCCCACACAAGGACCTGCGTTGGCACCAAGAGTGACGAACCAACGATCTGGAACACCTGTGTGGCTTCGCCGGTGTCTTGGTTGATTTCTTTGGTTGTTTCTGAGTGTGTTCTTGTTTCTTGTGTGTATACCTGTGTGTACTGATTATTCTTGTTCTTGTATACCTGTGTGCACTGATTGTTGTTTACTTGTGTTTCCTGTGTGATTTACTGTCATGGCTGATTCCAGTAGTGATTCTGGTGATGGTAGATTAGGAAATGTTACTTTGGTTAGCAAACTTGATGCTAGTGATCCGTTGTATCTACATGCTAGTGATTCTGCTAATGTGACTATTGTAAATGTTAAGCTAAAAGGTACAGAAAATTATACTGTGTGGTCTAATGCCATGATTTTAGCTTTACAAGTCAAAAACAAGTTAGGTTTTGTTAATGGTGAATGTGAAAAACCTGATGATGATCCTGTGCTAGTTAGGCAGTGGGAAAGATGTAACTCTGTGGTGTTAACTTGGATCTTGAATTCTATTTCTGAAGAACTGTATTTAGGACAAGTATATTCTAAACTAGCTTCTGAAGTATGGAGAGATCTTAAGGAAACATATAATAAAATAGATGGTTCAGTTGTTTTTGATTTATATCAAAAAATTAATTCTTTCAGTCAAAATGGAATGTCAGTTTCTGAATATTACCATAAATTGAATGTTATGTGGAAACAACTTGACCAAATACTGCAACTGCCTTCATGTGTGTGTGATGCTTCTAAAGACTTTAATAACTATAATCACATGATAAAACTAATGCAGTTTCTTATGGGATTAGATAGTGTTTACCAAAATGTAAGAACAACCTTGTTGATTAAATCTGAACTTCCTTCTGTTAAGGAAGCCTTTGCTGTAGTTTCTAGAGAGGAATCTCATAGAAACTCCAGCACAGGGAGTAAGACTCAAACTGTTGGTTTTAATGCTAAAAGCAATCAGGCAAGTGAGTCTAGTAATAGCAGTTTTAACAATAATAGAAGGGTTGGTAAGGGTGGTAATCAGTCTTTAAAATGCACACACTGTAACAAAACAGGACACTTAGTTGATAAGTGTTTTGAAATTGTAGGATATCCTCCATGGGCAAAAATGAGAGGAAATCCTGCAAGGAAGGCAGTTGCTAGTAGTAACACTACATCTGATTCTAATTCTGCTGCTTGTTTGACTAGTGATCAAGTTGCCAAACTGTTAAGTCTTTTGCATGAGAAGTCTAGTGAGCCTTCACAGTCTTGCAACTTATCTGGTAGGGTCTTTTGTGCTTCTGTGTTTAATAGTAAAGTGTATTGTTTCACCAGTAGTAATGGGAAACTAATTGGTATTGGATGGATTGTGGATTCTGGAGCTAATGAACATATGGTTAATAGTGATAAAGGTTTATTTGATTATGTGGATGTGTCTGATCTAAACATTAGAGTTAAGCATCCAAATGGTACTTTTGCAAAGGTTACTAAAATTGGTAAACTTAAATTGTCAAATGAAGTAATCTTACAAGATGTTTTGGTAGTTCCAGAATACTCAGTCAATCTAATGTCAGTTCACAAATTAGCCAAAGATAACAAATTGTTTATTGGTTTTGATGAAAGAAGATGTTATTTACAGGACTTGTCAACAAAGAAAGTCCTGGTGACTGGTGATCAGTCAGATGGTTTGTATATGTGTGGTAACTCTTGTTCTGTGTCTAAGGTGTGTTTTAATTCTGTGAATGAATGTAATCTGTGGCATGCTAGACTAGGACACCCCTCTAACCAAGTTCTCAAAGTCCTAAGTTCAAGTCTTAACATTAAAATAAATGATCAAACTGATCCCTGTGAAGTTTGCCATAAGGCAAAACAACACAGGGAGCCCTTTCCTTTAAGTGAACATAAGACAACTCAATTAGGTCAATTAGTTCATATAGATGTTTGGGGACCTTACAGGGTGGCTGATAGAGAGGGTAACAAATACTTTTTAACAATAGTGGATGACTTCTCTAGAGCTGTGTGGGTATGTCTTATGAAAAATAAAATAGAAGTGTTTGGTCACATACAAGACTTTGTAAATATTGTGTCAAATCAATTTAACAAGTCTGTTAAGATTCTTAGGACTGATAATGGGACAGAGTTTGTGAATAATCAAATGGTAGTTTTCTGTAAATCAAAAAGGATTATTCATCAAACCACATGTGCCTATACCCCTCAACAAAATGGAGTTGTTGAGAGGAAACATAGGCACCTGTTAAATGTTGGAAGGGCTTTACTGTTTCATAGTAACCTACCTGTCAAGTTTTGGACTGATTGTATTCTGACTGCATCATATTTAATTAATAGGACTCCCTCATCTGTGCTTGGTGGAAAAACTCCCTATCAGTTAGTATATGGTTTTGTTCCCTTCTTAGATCATTTGAAAGTGTTTGGTTGCCTGTGTTTTTGTACTGTGTTAAATGAGTCTAATAAATTGGAAAAAAAGAGCTGAAAAATGTGTTTTTCTAGGGTATTCTCATGAGAAAAAGGGTTATAAAACTTTCAGTTTGGATAGTAAAACCATTTTATACTCTAGAGATGTAAAGTTTTTTGAAACTTGTTTTCCATTTAAAGAAACAAATGTTTATCAAAATTTTGATACAAATGTTGATAAAACAGTTAACAATTTAAACTTTTTTGATTTTTTTGAAAACACAGAACCTGAACACTTCTTGAATGAGGATGATCCCGATGATGAAAGAAGGGATATAGGTAAGAATGAGTTAGGAACACATGAGTTACTGCAACCAGACCAACAGTGTTCTGATAAAGGCGAGGCTAGTGTACAGCAGCCTACAGACACTGCTCATGATGCTGGTAGGGCAGATCATGTGAATACTAATAATGAACAAATCATCCAATCTGAGGGTGACATAATTCAAGATAGTGTTAGGAAGTCTACTAGACATAGTAATTTTCCTAATAAATATACTGATTATGTTAT
Organism: Ambrosia x helenae; assembly: GCA_030844895.1. Lineage (NCBI taxonomy): Eukaryota > Viridiplantae > Streptophyta > Magnoliopsida > Asterales > Asteraceae > Ambrosia > Ambrosia x helenae. Next base: position 11,785,524 of record CM061223.1, read on the forward strand.
AGAAGGAAAAGTGAAATATGGTCTAGAAAAGGTAGTCAATTTTTCTAACCTGTCATTTGAAAATAAATGTTTTTCTACTACATTAGATAAATCTAGGGAACCTAGACACTATTATGAAGCAGTAAAAGATGAAAATTGGGTAAGGGCTATGAATGAAGAGTTAGATGCATTATATAGAAATGATACTTGGGAGATTGTAGATCTACCCAAAGGTAAAAATAAAGTTGGGTGCAAGTGGATTTATAAAATAAAGTATAAGTCCACAGGGGAAATTGATAGATATAAGGCTAGGCTAGTAGCCAAAGGATATAGCCAAAAAGAAGGTATAGATTATGAAGAAACCTTCTCCCCTGTTGTAAAGTTAGTCACTGTTAGGTGTGTTATCAGTTTAGCAGTGCAAAACAGTTGGAAAAATTTCCAACTAGATGTAAATAATGCTTTCTTGTATGGGAATCTGAATGAGGAAGTGTATATGACACTTCCTGATGGATTAATGAACCTACTGGTAAGGTTTGTAGGTTAAAAAAGTCCCTTTATGGCCTAAAACAAGCTCCACGAATGTGGAATGTTAAGTTAGTAAGTGTGCTAACAGAGTTTGGGTTTGTTCAGAGTAAATGTGATTACTCTATGTTTGTTAAAAGTTGTGATGATGTGTTTGTTGTTCTGTTAGTATACGTGGATGACATAATTGTTACTGGAAATTCTATAAAGGAAATAGAACTTGTTAAAAATTGTTTTAAAACTAAATTTCTTATAAAAGATTTAGGTGAGTTGAAATATTTTCTAGGAATTGAAGTTTTAAAAACTGATGATGGGTTGTGTTTAACACAAAGAAAATACTGTACAGAACTTCTGGCTGAATATGGTATGTTAGGTGCTAAACCTGTAACTAATCCTATAGAACAAAATAGTGTGTTAACTAATATTGTTTTAAATAAGGATAAAGTTTTGGGAAATATAGTAGGATATCAACAATTAATTGGAAAGTTGATATATCTATCTCATACAAGACCTGACATTTCATATGCTGTCCATTACCTAAGTCAGTTTATGCACAAACCTAGTGAAGGACATTTGAAAATAGCATTAAGGCTATTAAGATACTTAAAATCTTCACCAGGAAAAGGACTTTTGTTTTCAAAACATGATACCTTTGATTTACAAGCTTTTTCAGATTCAGATTGGGGTAAATGTATAGATAGTAGAAAGTCTGTCACAGGTTTTTGCATCTTTCTTGGAAACTGTCTTGTGTCATGGAAAAGTAAAAAACAAGCCACAGTGGCTAGGTCTTCAGCAGAAGCTGAATACAGGGCCATGTGTGCAACTGTGTGTGAGTTAATATGGGTCAAAAATTTAATGTCAGAACTCATGGTTAGTATTAAAGTTCCTGTTTTTCTTAATTGTGATAGTTCAGCTGCTCTATCAATTGCAGCAAACCCTGTTTTCTTCGACAAAACAAAACATTTTGAATTAGACCTATTCTTTTTAAGAGAACATATTCAAAAGGGTTTGATCAAAACTGCTAAAGTTAGTTCTGAGGAACAATTAGCAGATATCTTTACAAAAGGGTTACTAACACATCAACATCAAAAGATTTGTGGAAAAATTAAAATGTTAGATGTGTTCAAACAATAAAATTGAGAGGGGGTGTTAAAAATATATACATTATATTTTTTAATATCAATTTTATGTTTGTTTGTTATAAAAGAGTTATACTTATTTTTGTTGCATAAGTGTTTGTGTTTGTAGGGTCCAAGTTGTTGTCCAGTCTTTGAAGTCAGTCCAGGAAGCTTATTGCAAGAGTCCAGGAAGGATAGCTGAGCCCAGAGAGAATATCCAGCCCAGTAAGGGGTCTGTCCAGCCCAGCTCGTAGCTTTGGAGACATGCCTACGTGGCAATCCGTGTATAAGCTTTGGATGGCTAAGATTGTTCAAGACTGTGTTTCTTTAGATTGATCGAAGGGTTCTCATAGGCTCGGGTGTGTTTCTTCCCGAGCCTAGAGACCGTCTATATAAACGACTCTCAGTCGTCTCATTCAAAGTTTAACGAGTCAGAGTGTTTTACGTCTCTATTGTTCTCGTGTATTTCATCTCTCTCATAGTCGATTAGGGTCTCAGTGTTAGTATAGATCATAGTGTTTATGATCTCCTGGATCTAATCAAGTGTCTATTGTTTTAGAGAGTTTGTATAGATTGGATTGTAAAGCTGTTCATCTTTTTATGAACAGCTGTTAGGGTTTCTGTATTTTTTGTTTTTGAATAAAGTTTTTAATCCTTTCTAGTAGAAAAGTTAACAGTTGGTTTACACACATCACTGTAAAATATCAAGATCAACCACGTAGATAAGTTATCACGCTTAACATGCAAACTCTCTTTTTATTTGAGAACTTTATACATTATATAATATAAAAATGCTGTATCAGTGTGTTAATAAGTTCGTTTATTTATTGCCTAACAAAAGTCATGTGACATGTGGAAGGTGAGTGGAAATGTTAGGTGACAATGATGTTTTCTTAGGCAACACTCAATTATTTTATTTCCTTTTCAACATCATTTACTCTTGTCATTTTCAATATTTTGAACAGGAAGCTATGGTACAAAAATCAAATTGACACACAAATAGGGGTAAAGAAAAAAAAATGTCCCTCTCCAGTTTGACTGGGCGGTGTTCAAGACATTTTAGGAGTATTTTCACGCTCAATTCTTGAGTCACAACGGGTGGTATAAGAAGAAAAAAAGTTAGTATAACATAATTTTAGATGTTTAATTACTTACAACAAAAAGAACATATTGCACAATCTCTTAAAACATATTGTTGATTTTTTAATCAACTTTGTTTATCATTTTTAAATGACCATAATCTTTTTAAATAAATACATTTTCTTTAAATATTATATTAAAAAAACTTACGTTTATTCACTTGAATTTGAGCATGATGATTTATTATACTTTTTAATATAAAAAATAAACGTACCTATTAAATTAGCGGTAAAACTAATAAATTTTAAGTGTTAAAATGTGTCGGTGGGGTTGAATCACAACCACTTTTGATATAGACTTATAGTTCTAAAGTTTCTATAAATAATTAATATGTTAAATAAATAATTGGGTTAAGATCCAATATATAGTGAAAGATAAATAGGAAGTCTTATGAAGGGTATTAAACGGATTTCGATTGAACTTATTCAAGCGGTATTGGAACCGTCTTATCGAGCTCTACGACGTTAGTTTTTAGGTCTTCGTTTTGTTTTTTGGGTTTTAACTTGTAGTTTTTAGAATATGCGTTATGTCATTGTGTCTTTTTCTTATTTTCATCATTGTCATTTTTTCAATTCACCGTGTCTTTTTTCTTCAGCATCGTGTTATATTTTTTGACACTGTGTTATATTTTGTGGCTCATTGTGTCATATTTCATAATCTATTGTGTTTTTTGTATTCTTTTCACCCTTCTCATTTTTGTTACACTGTGTAGAGTAACGCGACAAACGGACGTGATACTAGCATGCTAAATCTGTACATTTGCACCCATTTTCTTCCGGTTACGTGAGCATTTGAGCCTATTAGTATAGATTTCGTTTCTTTGACATGCTTATCGAGTGAGCCGCATGTTTTGTGCCATTTAGAACTTGTCATTAGCATGCTTGTTTAGACCAGATTCATGTGAGATTGTATGAAAATGATTGAGGCATCTAGGATACCCTTTTGATTTAGCCTTTTCTCTTCGTTCTATCTGTTTCCCACACCCAAACATTATCCCCTAGTTAACCATGTTGAACCTAATCCGTGTTTTTTCTTATTTACCACACCATTTCACCACTTAACCAAATTTAACCTTTTTCTTTTAAACCTTTTGTGTTAAAGCTCGGTTTAGGTTAATGTTTGACTCGTGTTTGTGTTGTAAATAGTTCGGGTTTGTATATTTAGAGCCCGTATGTTGATTATATTCGTGTTTTAGTTATCAGTTATATCATAGATATATATGTTGAAAAAAAATTTCCAGAAAAATAGAACACCTTAAAATAGGGTGAATTAGCAGTGTTCGAGCAGTTTTCGGGGCAATAAAGTAAGAAGTTGTATGTTTAGCTCGATTTGAATAAAATTCGTTATATTCGCGTGTGTTTTGTACAGTAGTTGTTTGTTTGTGTTTAGTTAGACTTAACCGCCGAGTTTTAGCCGTTTCGTCACTGTATATATATATCCATTTCACACCCTTACCTTTGCCTGACATTACAACCCTTATAAGACCTCTTGATTTATACTTTTTCACACGTTAGTTGGTGAAGATTAGATCTTTTGACAAGCTTATGATATTGCACGATTCATTGTCTTGGCAATGGAGCGATTTACACATACACATTACACGTATGTTTCATAAATAAAACCGAGTGTGTGAACATTGTGAGTCATGTACGGGTTTGCCTGCTATGTTGATCGAAAGTAAATCGTCGCCTTGTAGTTTTTTTGTCACCTGTTTATACTTGTTAGCTTGAATCTTATTTGTACAGGTTATTTTGCCTGTGTTGCCATTTGGCTTGTTTGCGTTTATTTTATGTTTAATGTTTGCTTGAGGACAAGCAAAGTTCAAGTGTGGGGAGGTTTGATATACGTTAAATTACACATATAAAAGTCCCCGTTTAACTCCCATTTTGATACGTTTTTGACCTTATACACAGGAATTGGTACTTATTTCGGTATCTTTACGATTTCAAGTTTAAAACGATGTCCCGGAAGCATAACAGAAGGAAAAACGGAGTTTTCCGGCGCGCGAACGGCACCAAGAGCCCTGTGAGCAGCCGCTCACTCTCTGTGAGCGGCCGCGCGCGCGTCCCGATATTTCTGGAAACCTTCTAGAAGGCCCACGTCAGCTAATGAGCAACTTGTCTGACCATCTGCAAAGTGAGCGGCCGCTCACAGCTCCCGCGCGGCCGCTCACAGGCCTTGTTCAGCTATAAATCTCCCATTCAGCTCACTGATCAAATATTGGGTCTTTAGGAAGCGATCTGAGGCGATTTTCTGGGCTAACGAAGTGCTGCACAGGCATGGAACGAGCTCGCGAAGGCATCCGATCCATCTATCATCATCCAATCCATCACATTTGCATTTTTATGTTTGATCCTATTATCTTTTTATGATCCGAATCTAATTTTGTATGTTACTTGTAATGTTTATCTAGTAGATTGTACGCCTACGGGCAAAAACAGTAGTATGTAGTACGTAGAAACAATCACTCGTGTAGTTAATCATGTCTTGTATGAATGTGGCGTTTTTCATGACTTAATCTTGATGATCATAATGCAACCTTGTTTCATTGTTATTGGATTTGTGATTATGTTTGGATGACTTTGATGATTGTCGAATGTGTTAGGCGGATACATGTTGAAAAACCGTCCGTTTAATCGTCCGGTAGTAGACTAGTTAACTTGTTAATAAGTTTACACCATGAAACTGTAACCGGGTATTGGTTTGGTTAAACTCAGTCGGATAATGATTATAAATGTTTACCGGCATGTAAAAGAGTTTAAAAAGCTTAATGGTGTTGTTACTAATTTTTGACACGGTTAATGATCTTTGCTAGTTATTTTGGTTAAAATGGCGATCTTAGTAGATTCGTGTTCAAAGTTGGTATAATGGAATAGGTTGTGAAATGCTCTACTTTATGCTAGTCTAGGTGGCTGTATTGTGTATTCGGTATCGCTTTCCTAAATTAGTGAGGTTAGAAAACTCTTAACAGATGACTAACTTATCTTTAGAAGATTTGCATGTGATCATATCAGCTGCTCGCTAATAAACAATTTGAGGTGGTTAACGTGTGTTTATCGTGTTAGCTTTCCGTATAGTTGTCATGTTAGGATTCCCGAAAGGGATACTAATTGTCTGAAAATGGGAATGTTGATCACACGCCTTTGTATCATATGATATATAGATGACATGCTAGGATTAATAGTATTGTGTATTTATTAGTTATATTTTGTATTTGGAGTCTAACATATGTTAATTTATGTTTTTAGAATTAATTTAGTTTAAACAAACTTCAAACTATCTTTTCTTACTGGTAAATCAGGGATAGAGTTTTAGTACCATTGCTCCGCGCGCGTCCATGGATCGATATCTGGTTCTTATCTGTACATTACTACATATATGACAGGGTACACTTGCTCTATTGTGTGTGTTTTAATATTAAGGTCTAAACCATTTTTATAAATATTAAAGCAGAAACGTGTGTTAAAATTCAGTGAAAAATATGTATAGTATTGCAAACGTCAGCGGCACACATCTTTTCATTAATCACCCAAAAAATATTTACAAAAGTCTTCTATGAGCAAGATGCTCTACAGAAGACTAATATTATATCACCCAACCATAGTCTCCTAAATTCAACTTATCAAAATTCGAATGTCCTCCACTTCTCCCATTCCCATGTACACTTCTTCGCCTGAGAACGTACCCACATAAATGATAGTGTTTTTATATTGCCCAACAACCTTGAATATCTTGTCGTTTCTTCCTTTCCAAATCATCCAACATGCAGTAAGCACAACAACTTGCACCACCTTTTTCTTAACACGCCCAAGTCCATTAGTCTTGTGAATTTGATCCTTAAAGGTGAACGCGTATACTGGCTGAATCTTACACCAATCGTTGACTTTATTCCAAACATTTGTTGCAACAAAGCATGAGATGAAAAGATGATCTGCCGTTTCCGAAGCCTCCCCACACAGATCACATGTAGTTGGACCATGAATTATATTCCTTTCGACCAAACCCTGCTTGGTAGGAAGTCGTTCATGCTCTGCTCTGCTCGCCAAGCTAACAGATTTACCTTTTTCGGGACCTACTTGCTCCAATCTAATGGGTAATAAGGAACCGGTGGGGGGTTATTTTCCACGTGTGTTTTCGCTCTGTTTAAATTGTCCTGTTTCCCGAACTTTGCAACATTAACACCTATTTTCTGCTTCCCAAATTATGCTGAAGCAAGCAAGTTGGCCATTTAAATCCTATCCTCTACTTCTCCAAACCTGATGAATACAAAATACCTCCCTAGTTTGTCCTTTCTCCTTGGCAGATAGGCATCCACCATCCTCCCATATTTCTTAAACTCTTTCCATAGATCCTCCAATGAACACCACCCTGGCAGGTTGGAAACGAAGAAGGTGGTTGTGAATTCATTTTCTACGTATGGGTGGGGGTTGGTTGGCTTCTTTTCCGGCGATGAGAGCATTCACAGTAAATCCTTTATCTCCATCTCTATAATTACACTAAAAATCACTAACTTTCTATCTTATTTTCTATTTAATAATATTTATTCTATACTTTTATCATTACATTTTTTCTCTCCTCTACTCACAACCACTTTTAAAAATATTAAAAAATTATGGAGGGTGAACAGTATCTCCTCCAAATTTACTGATGAACAGTGTCTCATCTATATATTTTCTCTCTCCTCTACTCATAACCACTTATACTCACTCTATATAATATAAAGGCCTCCCTCACATTATTATAGAGCATCTATTGTGAATGCTCTGAGGATACTCCCACTCTCCCTCTCTCATTTTTGCCTGGCGTCTTGTCACTAAATCCTACAATTGAACCAACCAATAGTCATTGTTATCTTCCCTATTATTTTATCTTATTTTATCATATCAATATATGGATTAATTAGTTTTTTTATTGCTAAAATTAGATAATTAATTAACACATATCCTCAACACGGTTCATCGATTTATATTTGAATTTCAAAAGTTTACACATTTTAAATTATCAACTTTTAATATAAAGAAATAATGAAACAATTTCAATGATCAAGAAAATTACAAAAACGGTCTTGACAAAGTTACATTAACAGAAAAATTTAAGATTTGTGCGTGTATACAAAGTACGTGAATATATATATTTAGGACTGGTCCTCTTCTGGTGGTTTCTCCTCCTCCGCTTCCCCTCCTCCATCTCCTTCCTCCTTCGGCGGTGGTTGCTCAGGCGCAATGTCTTCCACCTTTGCGTTGCTCTTTCGGTTGGCGGCCTCAAGGACATGAGAGAAGTTTCCTTTCTCCATGAAGAGTTGAGCAAAGTGGTGTTTGCAGTAAAGAATACCATCAAGGGCAGCGTATGATGAGTGTGTAAGAGGGCAGCCTCCATGTGCACATCTGAAGCATGATTTGTGGTATGGTTCTCCTTCCATTGTCACCTATAATATTATTATAGAGAGAATATATTAGCTATGGTTTGTTATTGTATCATTAATAATTATAAGATATGATTTAGTTAAGTTTCTTGCAAAATTATGCACGTCATACACTATACATATATAGTCGATCAATAATACACAATAAATTACTACGTCTTTCTGTTCTATAGATAAGTTTCTTGCAAAATTATACGCGTCATACTCTATACATATATAGTCGATCAATAATACACAATAATAACGACACTAACCTTTTCCAGGGGGTAGACAGTTTTGTTACATTGTCTACATTTGTCTAGGGTACCAGAGAACAAAGAAGAGAGTTTGTTTGGAGCTCTTGAATGCTGCGTAAATTTAATTTCTAAATATGCATTTTAATCACAATTATACCCATTGAAAAATATAACAGAAGTTTGTAATTCACGTACCGTGCTTTCTCTATCTGGTTTCGCTGCAAAAAACAAAAGGAAAATATTAAAAACATATACTACAAGTAAACAAAAAAAGAATAGCAACCATGCACATGATGCATGTATCTATAATAAATCAAAGATCTTACATGTATGGAAATTCTTGCTGAAATTCCCAGATTCTTTGAAGAGTTGTTCAAAGTGTGGCTTGCAGTAAAGAACACCATCCATGGATGAGTAGTTGCTCATCTGCAATATATTTTCATCCATCAAATACAAGATTTTGACTTTTGAAGGTCAAATCATCTATTTTTTATTTTCTTAAAATTGCCATGAAAAACTCGTTACCCTCCATGATTTCGATAACATGGATCAGTTATATGAAATATTCAACATGTAGGAAACCTTTGACATGACAATATGATATCAACCCGTGTCAAATTTGGATTTAAAAAATGGTAACTTTGAATTTTGATAATAAACAATAACAAACAAGAAAATGATGGTGATATTGAATTGTTTGTTCATATTCTTTCCCACAAACATAAGCTAAAACGGGTTGAATCGTGACACCAAATTGCTCGTAAACTTTGATCATTTCCATTGCAATAATCTACTGATATCAAAAAGTTTATTTGACGCCAAAAAAAGGCGAAAGGAGAAAGATTTGAAGAAGATATAGGAAACAAACCGCGAGAGTGCCTTTGCAATGACTGCATCTAAAGCAAGCTTTATGATAAGTAACCCCATCAACACTCAATAAATCAACAAAATAAACAGTCTTATCGCAAGCTTTGCATTTATCCAAAGTTCCTGTGAAAGACATGTTTTTTTCTTGTTGTTTTTATGCAAACATGAATCTTAACCAGAGAAAAAGTACCCAACAAAAACTAGGATGTGAAATAATAAACTAAATCAAGATCAAAGGAAAAAGAATGTCTTGAAAGTTGATTTCTTTTTAAATGTTTTATTTTTTTGGGCAATGGTTTGTTGACCAGATTTAGATTGAATTAATAAAATGCTAACACCTGATTGGTGATCCTAATTGTTTTGAGGCTACTAACCCGTTATTGATGGAGGAAAACAAGGGTCTCTCTCTTTTTACAAATTTTAACCTGTTTCAAATAAAAATAAGAATAACATATTTCATACACAAAGACCAACAAAAAAAAACGAATTATTAAGACTGCTAAAAAAAATTTAAGCTAATTTTCTTTCATTTCAAAGATTTTCTAGTCTATAAATAGCTAGGCACACTAACAAACATGGGCTTGTTTGTGTTCATTCATTTAACTTAAAACTAACAAATTAATGAACTCACACAAACATTTAAGTTAACTAAGTTCTAATCTTGTTCATTCATTTCAATGAACGTGTTTATTTATGTTTGTTCATCAGCAGTCGTTACGTACGTTTAATAATCAATGTAATTACAAAATACACTATATTGATTGGTAGACAACAAGCTAAAACTATGGAATTGAGCTAAAACAAAAACACAATACGTAATGGTCAACCATTTTGTCTACTTTATTAATTTAAGTACAAATGATGGTGAGAAGGAAAAGATCAATGAGAGAAGAAAATAAACTGAATAAGATCTCAACTGAATATAAAGGAAAATAATTAGATGGGCCTATAACGCAGACAATAGCAAAAGGAATTGAAGGAAGTCTTGGGCTGATAAGTTGGGCCTCGTTATTGGGCTGTCCACAAACTGAAGGAAGTTTCTAAGGGAACAAGTATTAGTAACTTAAAAAGAATTCAAAAACTGAAGCGTATTAGTAACCAGAAAAAAACCTAAACAAATTGTAAATTCCATTTTCGGTTCGGTTAGGTTCATAACGTTATTCGAATTGTGATTCCCGTTTTCAGTAAATTTTATTGGACTTTGCTTTTTATTCGTTGAGAATTTGAGTTGAATGTCTTTTACTTTTGATGTAGTTTTGATCGACTCTTTCTTAGTTTTGTTATTAGTAGGATTAACTCGTCTTATTTTAATATGTGGTTTCATTTTGGTCCATGAAGGCACCCCATGTATTACTTATTGCGTGATGGCTGAACTTAAGAAGCTTGGTCAGAGTTATTGCATTGTTTTTGGTAATTGATCTCGTAACTTTATTAAGGATTCATGGAAGCATTGTTTTTATTAGGGGGAGCAGCGTATTAATTACTTTGTTTTGTTGGTCAAACATAATTTTTTTTGAACGGCCAACAAAACACAATATTTATATAAACCACCAAACAAACGGCTAGCCAGGGACTAGCATTACAACCACCAAAAAAGAAAAAAACAACAAACAACTAACTATCCAGATACAAAAAAGATAAAACCTAACTACAAGAAACCACTAACCATACACTAAATATACTAAGGACGTTTGCGACCCAATCGCGATGGCGAAATCTTTTAGTTTCAACAAACCTTTTAACCACTAAATTAGTGTAGATAGACTTTGTCTCACCTAAAAAGCCTCACATTACTTCCAACCCCATTTGAAGGTGATGTTAAAACAACCACCACCCACAATATGTACAGATCACCAAATAACCATATGCCAACTCTTTTGAATCATACACCCTTTTTTCCCTTTTTTTAAGCACAATCCTCCTAACTCAATCTTCTTTAGTAATCCCATTTGGAGACCTTTCCCCAATGCCACTGCACCTTCCATATGTGATATGTTTGTGACCAGATTGAGCCTTGTCTGTGTGACCTTCCAAAAGTCTTTCCACTGCAGTCCGCAGAAACATACCCTTTTGCAATTCATAAGACCCGAACTATACATGGACGTCGCTCACTCCGTTATAACCAGAACCATTTAAATCTGCGCACGGTTCCAGCCACTGAACTACATCATAAAGCTGTGTAGATATTGCTGCACATTGATTTGACTACAACAAAAAAGCCTTCCCAAAATATTGAAACCAACTGCAAAAAATAACACCCCCCCCCCAGGAAATGAATAAACACATGAAACGACTTTGATAACACGAAACAACCGTGTCTGACCGGGACTGTTAGCGTCGCCACTACTCATTACCCAATTATCCCATATATATAAACTCACACCAAGACGCACACCCGACGCTAACCCACCCCTCACAGGATCACATCTTACGGAATAGTGGGGTTGTCGGCTTGGACACGGACTACGTGCAGGCCCTCGAAGGACTAAATGACTTGCTCCCAGGCTTTGATAGTGGTGGTTTTTCTAAATAGGGACACCCCCTCAAAGCCTCAGAAAATTTTGGCGAATGCTGTTTTAGCAAAATCACTCAGAGCCTAGGGAAGTTTTTGGTTTGTGCCCCCCGCCAGAAGGTGGTTATTGAATGCTTGCAAGGCCCCCATGCCCAAGATTTTCTTACTGTTATCCCGATCAATGGTTTGGGTCAAAGAATATCCGCGGTTGATACAGAGTAATTTTTTAGTACCGCTTGATGGTCCCCATGTACCCTAAACACGAAGTCTGTCTGACATGCCGCAAGGCTTGCCTGGATAATTACGAGGAGCATGTGGTTCACTGCAAGGAGTTGCCTAGGTTTAAATACCGACATGACTGGTACATGATGTTCTATGGGACATTTTAAGGCGAGTCGGGATCTGAGCCAAGAAGGAGGCCCCTGTGAACTTCCTTTCAAACCCCGCAGAAGGGAGATCCACCATGAGATCAGCAGATTTGCTTGTCTTTGGTTGGGTCGGGGAAGCACGCTTGTGTTGACCTAAGGGGGTATCTCCTCTAGGTGGTTTGAGGGATAATGAGTTTGTAGCTTGGCAAGCGGTGAGGAGGGCAGAGTGAAGAAAATGGAAAAGCATTCTAAAGCTTGTGAGGCGAACCAACACGTTTTTGTCCTCCTGACTTTCTCAACTCCAGGGGGACAATGGTTCGCTTTTAGTAGATTGGGTTCGCCATTCAGAAAAGGTTGGCGGCACAGCTTGTTACCCGCTTGTGTACTCTCTTAGATGTAATTTTTACAAGTTAGTTAGGAATGATATATTATTTGTAGAAATTTCAAAAGACATTGGTTGATCGAATAAAAAAAAAACACAATAACTAAGACCATTTCAAGTTGACATTACCATGATTAATTATGTTGTGTCATAATTAGTGTGTCTTGTATGTTAAATTAAAAGTCAAAACTAGAGATATCTTGCCTCGTTTTCATATTGATCTTCCTCATCAGATTTTCAATTCATATAAGAAATTATAAGCGCCCATAGATCACAATTTCGTACCCTTAAAGAAACCTTTTAGACCATAGTTATGAAAAGATAACTCTAGTATATATGCATCTTTTATAATCCAAATCATATAATAATGTATCTGGTAAACGGGGCTAGTTGGCAAGTATGCGTGTTCCTGTCACCATCTACAATATTCTGAGTTGTTTGACTTTGAAAAAGTCTCAAGTCAACTATCTATGAGAAACATCAAAGAAACCACCAAATTGTCATGAAACTTGCATATGTATAAGTGTACCATGTGAAGGACATACTATCATATCAACAAATATGGAAACAAAGCTTTATGAAGCATCATTAACAGGAGACGTTGAAGCACTCAATGCACTACTCCATCAAGATCAACTCATCCTTGACAGACTCTCACTCAATGGATTCAATGAGACCCCTCTCCACATTGCCTCCATGCGCGGCCACCACCAGTTTGCTATCGTTCTTTTTACCAAAAAGCCAAGGCTTGCTGTAGCCTTGGATTCCCAAAGGCGAACCCCGCTCCATCTGGCTTCCGCCAATGGTAATCTAGAGATTGTCCAAGAACTTGTACGGGCAGGTGGGCGCGATGTGTGTGGTTTTCAAGAGCAAGATGGGTTGACCCCTCTTCATTGGCAGCTATGAACGAACGTTTGGAAGTTGTTAAGACGTTGGTTCAGGCAAACCCAGATGCGGCTAAGAGACTCCTGCGAGTGGAGAAAGCATCTTGCATATGTGTGTTAAGTATACATGTATGGAGTCATTGAAAGTGCTGATGCAACTATGGAGTGAAGAAGATTTGGCCAAGATCACAGATCATGGTGGAAACACCCTTTTGCATGTGCAGCTATCAATAAACAGACACAGGTACACTTTAAGGACCTGTCATATACACTGATAACAAATCCTTATAATATTTTTACATATGTTTTCTGAAAGGAATTTTTAACTTCTACAGATTTTAAACTACTTGCTGAGAATACCAAGCATCAAAGCTAATGGAAATGCTGTAAACAGGCTTGGATTAACTGCACTAGATGTTTTGGATCAGTGTCCACGAGATCTCAAATCGCTTGAAACACGAGAAATTCTTATGGAAGCAGGTGTTATGAGAGCAAATGACCTTAGACCAGCTCTTGACAAACCATTACAGTCGATAATATTAAAAGCCTCACAAAATAACGTAAAGGGTTGCTATCAAGAACATGGGCTTGGTATGTGAATGCTGACCACCATTGGATCGAAAAGCAACGTGGGATTCTTTTAGTTGCTGCTTTAGTGGTGGCAGTGATGTCATTCTACTCGGGGATCAACCCTCCGGGCGGTTTTATTACAAACAGCCAAGATGGTTCGCTTGAAAACGCAGTTCAAGCAGAAGTAGACATGGATAGGTTCAGCATGTTTACAGCCAATAATTCAGTCACTATGATATCTTCATTGGCTATAGTCATTGTGCTAATCAGTGGACTTCCATTAAGGAACAAGTTCTGGATGTGGTTGCTTACTCTTGAAACCCTATTAACTATGGTGTCCATGGTGTTTTCTTATGGGTGGCATTGAGTATGACAGCACCGGATTGGTATGTGGATGGCCGAGCATTTTAATTTGTTTCATTTGGATGTTGGGTTGTGGGGTGATTGCATTGATTCATACGATCTTTTTCGTAGTTTGGGTGGTGATGAAGCTGTCAAAGTGTATGAAGCCGGAGACAAACAGACAAGGGAACCAAGATACAGATGAAGTTTGATGTTATTGTAAAGTTTTGTCATCGTTCTTTCAACAAAGCCTTTGCATGTATTTCATGTTGTATAGTTTGATGTGTATAGTATTTCTCTATTTGTATAAATAATGTAATTATGTATTTAGTCTTTGTATAATAACTAGGTTTATACCCTCCGTGCGTTGCCCCAACGGGGGCGACCGTATACTCATATTTCACCCGATGGAAACAGAGCAACAGATCCGTGTCGCGCATTGCACTGACAACATACCCTCATTACACGCATTACAATGATAACGCTAACAAACATGCGTGACGATGATGTTATTAACGTCACTATGTTATAGAACATATACAACAAAGCCTCAAAGTGGTTCTGAGTTGTTAAGGCATTACCCGTGCTTTGCAATAGAGCCAATATATATTATTTACCCATTCAAACACCAACTAAAATAAAAAAGAACATAAAAAGGAAACACTATTATTATTAGTACTTTTAATAGAACCATAGAAGTAGCAAATGGTTTTGTTAAAAACCATCCAAACACCCTAGTAAATGGTTTTGTTACAAACCCTCCAAACACCCTAATATTTAAGACCCCAAGCACCCACTACCCCACAGCACCCACTACCCCACATTATCATAATCTGCTAACATACACACACACACACATCTAACTACACTATCAGTTTATCCATATTCACATTTCACAATCACCATCACTAAAACAACTAACTCCACAAAACCATTAACCCTAGCTACCATAGCCGTTAATCTCAACCCACATATCTCGTGTTTAAACCTCCAACCTTATCCGATGTTGGAGTGGAGTCGGGTTGCCGCTGATTCAACTTGAGACAACCACCGCCATCATCATGTTGTTGTCATCTCTCCACCATTGTAACCGTTGTTTTTTAGGGTCTTCAATCGGCATCTACA